>CAJNIZ010019125.1:17549-62613 GCA_905231905.1 Symbiodinium pilosum
AAGTTAAGGTATGTAAAAAAAAAGGTATATATAGTAAATAATAGGGTTTCCCCAATATAGTAACTTAATCTAAGTTCCTTAACAGCAACCCAGACAAGAGGCATCTACATCCGCTACACCATGGACCGTCTTCACCAGGCCGAAGACGCAGACATTCTGTGTTCATCCATTCCACCTACTAGTCACACATGGAATGGGGAAAGATTTGTAGCCTAAACCCTGAAAGGTTTGAGGAGGGAGGCTAGGAGGGATTGAAGGTTTGACCTATCCAAACGCTGAACTCGAAGTGCTATTACTCGGCTGCGGTTGAGGAACTTAGTTTGAGTTACTATATTATTGGGGAAAGCAGATTAATCACTATACATGTACCTATTATGACAGCTTAGTTTACGTTCTTTAACAGCAACCCAGGTTATAGACCCCAAAGCCCCAGCCCGGGATCCTTGTAGCCCAAACTCAAAATGCGAAAGCCGCCATACTGCCAGCCCAAAAAATTCCGAATCCCTAAACCCATAGCGCCTGAACCCCAATCTTCCATACTCTCAACCCCTTCAAGTTAGGTTTTGTCCTAAAGCTTAAAGCCTCGAGGTCCGCCCTCCAAACTCCAAATCCAAACCTGAAACACTAAGCCCTGAACCGTGGTAGCCGCGGGATATAGGGTCTCTTATGGGGAATACAAAGCATGAGGGCTTGGGGGGTTCTTAAAGGTTTGTATGCAGGAATTAGGTATGGCAAAAGCTAGGATTGCCTCATTTTTTTAAAGTCTTGACCCTTCAACCTCAAACTCTAAACCCCTAAGCCCTAAACCCTAACCCAATAAAGCCTAGCCCTGAAGGCTGGCTTCCAACCTGTTGCCATGAACTACCGCGGAGTGGCCTGGCTGACTTTTGGCCAGGGGATGGGGATTTTGAGGTTTGAGGGTTTAGGGTTTGGGGTTTGAGGGTTTAGTGTGTGGGGTTGGTTTGGGGTTCAGGGTTTGGGGTCGGAGCTTAGGGTTTAAGCGCGAGGTTTTGGGTTTGGAGCCTGTTTAGGGCGTATACGGATTTGGGAAGAGAGCTTAGGGTTTCGCGCAGGGCTCTGCGTTTATGGAAGCTCATAACATTTGGGACCTTTCAAGCGGTGGTCTCCAATATTCTGAATTCTTCGCACACAGCATAACAGTTTTTCAGTTTGAAGGTTTGGGCTTACCTGAGCCCCCAAAGTATGTAGGTTATTTTGGGCGGTTTTGGGGTTTGGACGATCATTTTACACATTTTGTGGGGCCTTGGTACAGCTTGAATATGGTTTACGCATATAAGGCTTATCGGGTTCACGGAGGACCCCGTAATTGTCATACGGGTTTCTTTTATAGGGTCCCTAAACCAGAAACCCTTTACCCTAAACCCCTTTCTAGGGTGTTATTATAGTTGAAATGCTGATGGCATGCTTCCAGCTCTCTTTGGCTTGTGACATCCTATTCAAGGGCGGGCTTAGGGGGTTCGGGGCTTAGTGATTGGAGGTTCGGGGTCTAGTCTAGTGTTTGGGGTTTGGGATTCGGGAGTTTAGGGTTTATGGATTGGGGGCTTACATGTTCGCAGACAGAAGTCTAGAAGCTTCCTCGCGGGAGTTAGTTGTTCTTGAAACGCGCTTGGATGTGCGACGTTGGTGGTGCAGTCTCGTACAGGAGCTGTTGTATGATGTTGCCGGCCCGAAGCCCCAACCCTAAACCCTAAACCCTAAACCCTAACGCAAACCCTTAACCCTAAACCGACATCCGAAGCTCTTGACCCTATACGATAACCTTACATCCTTAACCCTAAATCCCTAGCCGTAAACCCCCTAAAACCTAACCCGTAAGCCGCAATGCAAACGCCGCAGCACTGCGAGTAAACCTCAACCCCTGCACGGCTTTGACCAACCTTCCAGGGACCGGCGGCCCAAAAAGGGTTTAAAGTTTAGGGTTATAGGGTTTAGGATATAGGGCTTAGGGAGCAGAATAAGCATACGATTATTACTACTGTTACTATTACTATTACTACGGCTATTATTGCTACTATGACTATTAAGATTTCTTTTATGAGTGAGCTGAAATGTTTTGATGCAGTCTTCTCACGGTTGCCAATTAGGGCACAGAGGCGAGACAGACAAGATGCAATTTTCTTACAGTCCTTGCAGCTGAAGGATTGCCGGGGTGGGCTGCTGTTTAGGGTTTAGGGTTTAGGGAAGCCCTGAATGCTGGAGCCCATTGGCATGGTCCTGGCAACCAACAATTCAGTTATTCATGCATTTGATTGCGGGGGGCCCTCTTGATGGTTTGGAAGTCAGGCTCCGTCCCTCCTCCCCTATTCCTTCCCAATGTTTTAGAGGGTTTCCATCTCCTCTGACCACCCAACACTTACCGGTTCTTCAGTGGGAATAAGGGAATATACTATATAGGGATTATATAGGGATCATGTTCCCTCATTCCCTGTTAACAACCGGTATGAACACGCCCCCAAAGCTCAGCAGACCTAAACCTGAAAGCCTTTGCGCTTTTGCAGGTGGAGCATTTGGAGCGACTTGCCTGTGAATGGGGTACCTACCTTCCCCCAAAACTAGCATGGAAGGAACCCTCTATCAGGGCACTTCAAAAAAGCTATACCAATACAAGGTTTAGGTTTTAGGGTTTAGGATATGGAATACCCAGCTGATATAGAGGGAGTCCGGACGGATGGTAGGTCCTCTATTGAGGATTCTGGAGGGTAATCTTGAGAAAATGCATAGTCCTTCTTTGAAGGGGCGGTAGTCTTCATTGGAGGCTGTTTTGGCGAAGGCCAGTTTGGGGAAGCGTAAAGCTCAACCAGGTTTCTAGAGTAGGGTGGGTCCTCAGATAAATGGGGGTTTCCCAAAATTAGGGGTAGCCTTTTAGGGGCCCTTATAGGAAGGACTGTAATAGATTAATTTAGGTCGTTATGAGCTATAGAGTCTAAACTCCTTAAAAGTGGGGTATCTACAGGAGTACTGTAAGGGCCATTAAAGGGGGATACTATGAGTTTAGACAATCACTCATATGGGGTTTACGTCTTGGTTGCAATGTTGAGGTTATTACGCCGCCTCTGGCATCATACCAGATTTGACATGTTGGGGTACACTTGCATTCAGAAGTCATAGACAATTGAACGAATATAGGGATGGTAGTAATACCTGTTAATGCTTCAACAACATCCGAGATCAGTTTTCCAAGATCGACCAGCTTCAATAACTTCAATGAGTCCTCAGGAAGGACTATGGCTGGGTATGAGAGCACGCGAGTTGCAACCAGTTTATTTCCTCAGGTCCTGTATACTTCTAGCTGCAACCCTAAACCCTAAATCGTACTGAGCCCCAAGCTCTAAGTCCTGATAAACCCTAAAGCCTAATCAACCCTAAGCCTTAAATCCTGACTAATCCTAGACCATAACTTCTCTATAACAGTTTTGCGCGGTTTAGGGTTTAGGGTTGTTGTCCAGCTCGAGATCCCTCAGGCATCATGTCGGTTTTTTGGTTTGTGCACAGGGCCTTGTGGTTTCCGGAACAAAAGACATGTTTCCAAATTTGGCGTGTCAGAACCCAATATGCGCACAACACGGCCTTTGTTGTACTGAGATTGCATGGAGGGCAAAGGCTTGATTCTCCGCAATGACCGTTGCTGCCTCCTACTCTCATGTTTAGTTCCTGATGCCACATCTTTGCGATGCTTCCTGTGACAAATTGCTATTCGCTGCACTTTACAATGGAGCCAAAGTGGGCTTCTACCCCAGAGACTTACCTTCAACCTCGATTCATCGGCCTTGTGGTACGTAGCAGCACCTATGTTAAACATTGAGTCGGTAGAGAACAGAGTGGTTTTCAAAGACCACAGAGTCATTAGAGCGCCAGTTTCTCAACACAAAACAACTTGATGATAGCAATATTCGTAGCCAAGAAAGTAATGATGACAATACCACACTAGTGCTGGTAAAAGCATACCTATCAATATTAATGATGGTACCAATAAGAACATGCCACTAATACTCAGGGTAGCCCCAACGTAAACTTAAATGCGGGACCCTTGGAGGGCTAGGACCCATAGCTTCCCCCCAGGTCCCAAACTTAAGCTTCTGAAACGAATCCTTAACCCTCACCCTACAACCCCTTTAAGGTGCCTTGGCCCCTAACCCCGAACCTCAACCCCAGATCCCTAAACCCTAAGCCCTCAAACCCCGCTACCCACCACCTTAAACCCCAACTTCCTGGGGTTAGCAGGGCAGAAGGGAACATAGTCTGCTATATGAGCTATAGTCTAAACTTCTTCAAGGGGGTTATATAGGGGATTATATACGGAAGTATTATAGAGCTTATTGAGGAGGATACTAGGAGCTTAGAAATTGTAACATTATTTGGACTTGTCGACGCCTGATCGACCGTCTCACCTGCCAATGACCAAGACTTCTGTCCGTCATACTAGGAGTTTAGACAATGGCTCATATATTTCCTATAAACATCTTGCCTTATTCCCTGCGTAGCACCAGTAAGTTAAGCCCCTCATCCAACAAAGCCCTGAAAGGATCACGTCTGCACGCCTGGGCTGCGCAGACACCTGGAGAGATTTACCTCAGGTATTGGATGTGATCCAGGCCTGCAGGGGCGCTTGCCTTAAGAACAAGGAAATAAAGTTCTTATATGGGGGTTTCCCAAAATTAGGGGTACCTTTTTGGGGGTCCCTATAATAAGGACTATAGTATATTGGGGTCTATATTGGGGTCCCCTCATTTTGGGAAACTACCATATAACCCTTATACAAAATCGTCCCTTATCCCCTACTAACCATGAGTAAGTTTCAGGGGGTAAGGTTTAGATATCGCGTTTAGGGTTTGTAGTTTAGGGATGGGAATTTGCCTAATTAATGTTGAGGTTGTGGGGTTCCATGGTTAGGGCTGAGCATCAAGCTCCAGGGGTCTTAAGGGGCGGTCTATAATAGAGGACCAGAAGACCGTGAAAAGGGCCTAGTCAGTAAGAAAGGTCGAACTTTTGACTTTTCGGTGTTAGGGTTTAGGGTTTAGGGTCAGAAGAGCGTGAACATGTCCCTTGCACATTTAGCCTAGGCGTTATGTCTTCTTAAAGGCTCAGGGGGCTTAGTAGGCGATAGATGGCTCCCTTGATTGGGGTCAGTCTAACCACCTTTCTAGTCTACATACTACGCCCCCTAAGCCTCTAAGGACACCTGCACACTAGAGACGGTTTGTTTGTAGTCTGATCCCCTCACCTTTGTCAACGGAAGGCACCATACATCGCCTTCACTTGATGCCGTTTTTTAAGGGTCCGTGTACCCAATACTTGGGTACCTGGGATTTTGGTACTAGCAATGGTAGTGCATGTTTCGGGTAAGTAGGTGATTATTGGGTAGTTGGGAGCCATGGGCTGAACTTCTAGTATCCCCCTTGACAACCCCTAATAGTAGTCTCCTATATAAAGCTCAATATAACCCTTTCAAGGAGTTTAGACTATGGCTCATGTGCTGCTTTTGGGTATGTCCACAATGCTGGCGTCCGCTCAGCTTGCGCCCCAGGTATGAAAGTGGAGGAGTAAAAATAGTTACCCAAAACGCGCTGCTATAGGGGTTCTTTTCATGGGTCCTTCTCTGCTCCTTGCGCACTAGTAGGAGTAAAAGGAGAGATGAAGATGATGCGTGTCTGCATGTGATAGGGGCAACGTTCATATACTTCCAGGTGGCGTCATGGAACTGGGGGCATAAGTGGATAGGCTGCATAGGCAGGAGAATTAAACCCGGCTAAGCATGCGTAGCTATGACATCACCTTCCGCCGGATGTAAGTAACTGTGTTACACCCTCCGTAAGCAAATGCGCAAATCCCACATAAAGTTCTTTTGGAACGGTTGTAGTGTTCTGAGAGGCCCCTTTGCGATCCATTGTAATTCTGGGGCGGGATAGATGTCGCCCCAGAACAACGCATACTGTGTTGCTGTTGGGGAAGTTAAGTTACGTCGATAGGATTTCCTTATACTAGTAACTAAAGAAAAGCAACCCAGCATACACTCGACCTGTTCTGCAGGTACCTTTCGTCCCATCACATTCTTGTGTAGATGTAGCATGCGTCGGCGGGCATTTCCAGAAGAAGCCTCCTTCTACACTTCTACATGCATAGTCCATCTTAAAGGGGCTCCCTGAAGAGTAATTTCCCCCTGATTCTGGTCAACCCTAAACCCTAAACCCTAAGTACCCTGAACTGAGTTTGCAGTTCTTTACACTCCTGCAGTACATGTGGCCAGGCAACATGTCGGCAGCAACAAATCTTCGCCATTGGTTTTTCGATGGGCTGCTTGTTCGAATTGGTCGGGGTTCCTCAAAACCTGGGAAGCCAGAGGATTCTGGGGGGTCTTCATTCATCATTTAGAACTTTACAGGGACTGCTTTGAGAGCCTTACAAGGGCGGAGGTGCCATGGGGTGTCCCTACGCAAACAGGGTCATGCCTACTTGTCAAGCCCGCCTGGTGAGCCTGGTTGTTCAGAGTTGAAGGTTTAGGGTGTAGGGTCGGGCTTTTTCATCTTGGGTTAAACTTCATACTACTTATTGGGAGGGCGGAAGGGATCCTGGAAGGAGTTTTGTCCTTTACGATAGGCTAAACTCCTTAAAGCGGCTTATATAGGGGATTCGATAGGGATTACTATAGGGCTTATTGAGGGGGATACTAGGAGTTTAGACAATGGCTCATATGGGCTTCCATGTTTGGGGGAGGGTAAGCTCAACACCTTCAACCCTAATCCCTACCCTGCAAGGTGGCACAATCCTGGCGAAGTACCTGGGAGAGTTCGAGGAAAGGTCTCGTATTGCAGCAGGCAAAGAAGGGTCCTCGTAAACCCTAAGCCTCTGGACCCCATATACCCTAGTCCTAAATCCTTCAAACCGAAAACATCAAGAAACACTAACCCAGAAACCATGCCAACGGTAGCCTAGTCCTTAACTTCGGGATGACATTGAGAGACCCCGTCCTGAGAATTTGCCCAAGCTAGCCTAGCATGACATTGGTTGGAAGTTAGGCTCCAGGTATATCTGAGGTTGATGTGGGATACTTTTCCCGGTCCTAGGGGGCAGTGGTTCAGACCAGCTTCTTACGGTGGTCCTAGGGCTGACCTCTCTGAACCCTAACCCTAAGGGTCCGAGGACCCAAATAATGGGGCTTTAGAGCCAAAATACGATACTATTAAAAGTAGTTGGGCACTAAAACCATTTTATTTGGGTCCTTGGACCCTTAGGGTAAACCTTAAACGTTAAGCCCTAACCTAACTATCTAAATTTCCGGGGTTCGGGCTTTGGGCCCACGATCTAGAGGTTCCGTGGGCTTAGTAAGTAGGATTTGCATGTGGATGTTAGCAGTCTAATGCAAGTTAGGGAGTGGCTCCCAGCTTTCAAGACACAAAATTAAAGCCCCCAACACACAAGGTTCTGCCGTTTAGGTTTAGGGGAGTATAGGGTTTAGGGTCTAGGGTGTTGAGGTTTTAGGGGTTTTGGGGAGGATTTTCAGGGTCAAGGATCGACATCCACAACTGTTGGAATGAGGAAGATCATGAAATTTAGTATCAGGTTGAGGGTTTAGGGCTGAGGATTAAGGATTTAGGAGGGTCAGTTGGGCATGCATGAAACGAGAAAATGGCAAGGTGTGGGGGCAATAATTGAGCCCTACTAGCTCTTGTCCAATGCTGAACCATTAGGTTTGCATTCGTTTTGACAGGAAGTTTCATATGCTCTTCGTGACATATCCGGCCTGAAAATCACTGACTGATAATTCCTGTGTATAGCGCCGTAGGTTTACGGCACGTGATAGCTAAACCAAAAATCACGTCGGTATCCTGGCCCTGGGGGCTAAGAGTCCCAGTACGGGAAGGTCTTGCGTCAGAAAATAGACGTGGCTAGCCTTGTATATTCCATAACCTGGCACCTGAAACCCGGACATTTACGACCTTGGGCCGCTAGGGTTCCTATACTGTTGCGAAATTTTCCCACTGGAAGTCTTATACGAAGCCTGGGAAACCCAGAAACCTGAGCCTGAGACCTTTGAACTTTAAAGCCGAAGCCTAACTCCTAGTAAGCCCTGAAACCTCCAACTATTCAACCCAAAAGCCTACTTAGAGGCACAGGGGGCTTGGGCCGTAGGTTGTAAATGGTGCTACTACTCCCCTGCTTGATGTTACTCTGCTTCTAACTTACCATAGCCTTTAGTACCTGCTTGCTAGGTCCCCTGTTCCTTTCAGTAGCAAGACCACGGCCTGTGCGCGGAGCGAAGGCGTCATTGTCTCGTCGCCCTTGGCTTATCCCGGGCATCAGGACGAGTTGGAGAACAGGCCTTTGATCGTAAAGACAGGTCTATGTAGGGTACTGCCTCCACTCTGTAACACTTGGACAATATTACTACTGGTATTAGTATTTATTTATATGTATATACATATATAGACCGTAGTATGACCCCTAATATGGCTTCGTAGAGGGTGTAGGCAGTACCCAAGGTCAACATATTTCAAGTTTTACGTTTCAGGGTTCATCAGGATCTATCTAGGTGTTGGTCTTTATAGGGTCTAGGGGCCTAGGGGTTCAGGTTGTAGAGATTCGCGCTAAGGGTTTTCTGGGTTTAAGGCTCGGTTTAGGGTTGTGGTTCAGGGCTTTGGATTTGGGGTTCATAAGACTGAACTGAAGCCCTTATAACGAGAGGCGGAGTTGATTGAGTTGTAGTCTACCAACATACTCCCAACAAGGCCTTTGCGTGTTCCAGGTTCTCCGTCCTACGCCCGAAGCCTAAACCCTAAACACTAGGGGACTTGGGAGGGTGTCCTTTCCAAATATTCCCAAGCAATCTTTTTTGTGTGTATGGCTGTATATACCGCATAACACTGTTCTGATCATTTGTCTCCTGCAGTATATCCTCATTTGGGGCCCTAGAGTCTCCCTGGGCTGAAAAAACACCCCACGAAAGATGCCCTGAGATCTGCGACGTTCCGACGTAAGTGTTTAGATGTTGGGTTTAAGGGGTTCATGGTAAGCGTTCGGTGGAGCAAATCCGCAACACTACTGAAGAGAACACACGACAAGTTGGGACCGGTTCTGCTTCATGGCTTCAAGCATGAAATGAGAAAGCTATTCCGGTCTTATCCGTGCAGAACCCTTAGCTGAAACGAAAGGGGTTATAGATCGTGAGAAACGCTAAAGCGCCAAATCCTAAGGATCCAACTAGCTGAATTCTGGTGATATGCATACACTGTAAGGCCCAGTGTAGGCATTACTTGTGTACTTGGATTACAAGGAATCTAAACCTTCGCTGCTGCCAGGGCTGCCAGGAAGGTCCTTAGCACCCTGTCCCCGGTATGGACAGACAACCCAATTTATTATCAGGGTGTTTAGGGTTTAGGGCTTGGCCTCTTCAAAATAGTCTGTGTGGATAGCACTAGTGCTTCGCAGCACGCATTCCTAGCTGAATTCTTCTCACTTACAAAACTCTTCAAGGGGATTTCTCAACTTTCCCCCTACAGACTTCTGCAGAGGGACAGCCTCATCCATTTGCATCCCCGAAGAATGCCTAAACCCTAGACACTAAGCCCCCGACCCTAAGCCCTCAAATCCCCAGTGCTGTCAGGAAAGTCCTGAGCTTTCTCATGGCTCAGCCTCTGAAGGCCAAACGATGTTTAGGGTTTAAGTTGGGTACTGCCCCCCCCTCACTAACAGTTGGATAATAATTCTAATATGGTTATATATAGCCCTTTATGGGACCCCTAATATAGACTGTTACTGGGCAGTACCCAGGGTTTAGGGTTCCAGCCGATGCTTAGTTTGACGTTCATTTGGGGGGGTTCCATAGGTGGTGGGCTCTGATCTAGATCCCATTATATTACAATTCTCATTCTAGGGACTTGCAACACTGGCCCTTAATTATCGGAAAACCCATTTAGTTTTGCAAAAGAAGAGTAGTGACAAAAGTGAGAGTAAGAGTCATGACAGCCGGAAGAGTTGAAGTAATAGTAGCGCTAAGAGGAATATTGGCAGTCGTGATAATCGTGGTCTTACATAGCAGTTTCCACGTCATTTCCATCTTCTTTTCCATTTGAGTCTCCATTTTGGGGCCATAATACCATATAACTTAATAGTTGCCATATTTGTATTTGCGACAGCGATATAGTTTTGGGGATCCTTGGCTTGGAGGATCACGGGCACTTCGTAAGGAGCTTTACAATGGGGATAAGTTAGGGTCACTTCTGGATTATGGGGGCTCTGAACCTACTTACTAAGTCCTCACCCTCCAAGTGCTGGGTTCATTCAGGATTGAGTAGAATTTGGCTTGAGGGCGTGCGAAACCCCTTAACCCTAAACCTGCTGAGGGTTATGAATAATGTCACCTTGGTGTTTGAGGAACAAGGGAAAGTCTGAGGGTTGGGGGTCTAGAGGGATTGCGCCTGCTGAAGGACAGCATTTCGCCTCAAGGTTCAAAAGAGGCGTTGCAAAAAGCAACCTGAAACCCTAAACCCTAAATCTTAAACCCTAAACCCTAAACCTTAAACCCTAAACCCTAAACCGTCCATGTAGGCTTCAGACACAGGGGCTTTTCAGGTGCCTAAACCCAAAAGCCCTAAAGGTTAAGGGTTTAAGGTAACCCGAGGGTTTAGGGTTTAGGGTTTAGGGTTTCGGATTGAGGGCCTCGAGGACTTGGTGTTTCCTTTCAGGGTCGAGGGTTTGACAGTTTCTGAAGTCCTCAAGCCCCAATAACCCTATTCCTTGTGAATCCCTCGATACCTGTGGCCAGGTTTGGCTTTGGAAGATGCTGGGCCCTACTTTCAGTTGTGGTTTAGGTTTTGGTTTTTGGTTTGAGGGATTGGGGTGCAGGGTTTGGGGTGTTTGCGGTTTAGGAATTGGGGTGCCGGGTTGCAGATTAGTTTCTTCTGGCAGTACTATAAGTATGAGGTCAATCCCTCCTACAATAATAGCCCCTAAATATGGAGTTAATAGGGCCTTAATATACCTATAGTCCTGTGTAGTACCCATTACTGGGGAGGGGATTGACCCAACCCTATACCCTATACCCTAAGCCCTATACCCGTTCCTGGATGAGGGATTGACCTAAGAAATCGGAGTATTCGGGGGTGAAAAAGGTCGACGAAGCTCCAAAAGTACCACAACCAGATGTTTCCAAAATTAGGGCTAGCTTTAGATGGGATATAGAGGTTATACGGGGAACAGTGGTTTTAGGGTGTCCCAAGATTTGGGGAATTTTCTGGAGGTCCCTATAATGAGGATAATCGTATCTTTGGCTCTATATTGCGGTCCCTCTATTTTGGGTCCCTGTATCTTGGGAAACTACCAAAACTACCACATGGTCTGGTATTTTTTATGAGAGATGCTCTCAAGCCTTTGAAAACTCTAAGATGCTACGATCCTGACTAGAAGGACTTTAGCAGATAGATTTCAAATCCTTGTGAGCCCTGAAATGGCTGTATTAAAGGTTTGCACACAGTATCATTTGAATCACCTGGCCCTAAACCCTAAACCCCTAAGTTTCCGGGATCTTTACAAGTGCCCTTTGGTCAAGGTTTCCTCCAGGTTTAGCACTGTGTAGGGATTATGGTACTTTTTGTACAGTGCAACTCAAAATTAATGATGGCAAGGGTAGCAGGATAATGTAGACCCCTGATTAATAAACCCCCTCCGCGTAATAGGGATTTTACTAGGGTCCTAATAATAAGGGCCCTCAAAAAGAGGGAGATTTATTAATTATGGGTCTACAACCCTAAAACCTATAAACCCTAAATAGTAGTTTCCATTTTCTTTTCCATTATCCCTATATAATCCCTATATAACCCCAATAACCCTATTAGGGATCTACATTATCAGGAACCCTGGGGCCCTAAGGTAGCGCCCTACGTGGACCCCTGATGCTTGAGCTTACAGGGTTTTGACTTGCTCAAATGGGGATTTCCCAAAATTAGGGGTACCTTTTTGGGGGTCCCTATGATAAGGACTAGTATATTGGGGTCTATATTGAGGTACCCTAATTTTGGGAAACTACCAAATCTGCTTTGGGCGTTGTATTGGTGTTGCAATACATGGTATGCCCGCGGCAATGTAGCCATCCTTTCTGATTCTGACTACTCCCTGACCTTCCAGTAGCCCGAGGATACTTCAAATGGTTCGCCCCGCACCACGATGGGAATGGCACTTGTCACTACCAGGATCCTTTCAAAATAGTCGAATTTGTTGGAGGTGTTTATAACCCAACTATGGCCCTCTTTAGTCGCCGGCTATACATGCATACTCACAAATACACATATGATTGGGTTAGCAGAAAGTTACAATTAGTGGAGAGTAAAGAAGTACCCGTACACCTCCAAGTACTCGCTTGAACAAAAGTTTCAGGGCCCTTGCGCAGCTCCCATCGCGAATCCTGCATGGAGTGCTGTTGCATGGCAAGTATCTTCTAAGACCTACACCCCAGGGTTCTAAACAGCCCAAAGTCCCAAAGTAGGGAGCATTCAAAGACTTCAGGGCTCAATGTCGGTATGAACTATAGACGCACGGCCAAAGGGACAAGCATGAAAGATCTCAGAGGCCAATTTTTGTTTGTGGCCCACAAGCTTTTGGACAGGACTGAAAAACTGAAAAGCCATAACAGGCCCTGCATACAGTAAGCTCTTGCGCTTAAGTGGAGGGGTCTGGAAGGTATGCCTGGTAGGCCTTGTTCGCGCCGACATTGGCTGCCTGAGTTTGAGTGACACAAGCGAGGGAAATCTGCTTGTAGAAAGATTCTCAAATTTCAAAAGGTTTTCAAATGCATCCTTTTATTTTCGTCCCCATGCCTGGTCTAGACTCTAGACGCTAAGCCCTCAGACCCTCACCCCTACACGCCTAACCCCTAAACCCTCAAACCCTAAACCCCAGACCCTAAACCGTTTGACTAGGGGATCCCATTTTCAAGAAACGTCTGAGCAGAGGAAACGCGATCAGATCGCGCGATTGTGGCCACGTTGCGACATGGGCGAGGCCATCAGCTTCTCATTTAGCTGTTTATAGGGTTTAGGGTTTAGGGTAGGTGTTAAGCACCAACCCCCCAAACCAACATGGAAACATGACAAGCCCACTTTTCACAGTAGTCAGTTCTAAACCTGTTCAGAGGTTTTGACATCCAGGGGGCGGAGTTTGCGAGAGATCAGCCTTTAAGACTTTAAGCCCTAATCCCCACACGTGACCTTGGCTTATAGTACCCCTGTAGTAGATAGAATATGGGGTATATGGGGATCTTATTCTAATATACCCAAAGCCATATTCTATCTACTTAAGGGGGATTATAAACCCTGAACCCTAAATAGTAGTTTCCATTTTCTTTTCCATTATCCCAATATAACCCCAATATGACCTGAATATTCTATTTACTGAAAGAGGACTATATGCGCCAAAGGCCGCTTCACGTATGGAATGAAGCCCTGGGATGGAGGGCTTAGGGCTTCAGGGAGTTGTCGAAGTGTAGGGTTCCTGGTAAGGGACATGAAGAGGTTACAAAGGGATAGCGCAGGGATACTATAGGTAACTCAGTCATTGGGATACTGAAGTGGATAACTTCGGCTCTATAGTCGCTGTTTTTGGTCGATATTCTTTCAGATGCTCCCTAGTATGGCCCCCTCGCTGGCGTAATGTCATTCGCTTCACAGAGGCGCTCAACCCTGCGACCCTAACCACAAGCCCCTACTGAACCTCCAGCCCTGCAACAGCCAAAGTTGACAATGCTCTGGAGGCACGTGGTAGGGATTGGTAGGGCATTTCCGCATAATTACAACCCTTTTACTAGCCTGTACTGAACCCGATTCCAAACCACTATGTTCCTAATGAATTCGAACATCCTGCCCGCGTACACTGCAAGGGTTCCCATGAGTGGTCCCTCGCCCTAGACCCTAAACCATAAACCCTGAACCAATGTGGTAGTAGACCCCTTTATACTATAGTCCTTATAGCGGGGACCCCCCAAAAAGGTACTCCTAATTTTGCGGAACCCCTAAACCCTAAATAGTAGCTTCCATTTTATTTTCCATTATCCCAATATAATCCCTATATTATGCCCCCATCTTGGTTTGGTCAGGTGATGAAAAGCACATCCTTGCTGAGCGTCGTAGGATACATGCTGGAGCCCTGCCTTGCTTTTGGGTTCCTTAGACCCAAAAGACCTTCAGTTTTGGGACCCTATAGTATAATGCTGTATATGACATCCTAAAACGGAAGGTCTTTGGGGTCTAAGGTTGACTCGAACTGGATCTTTCCTACAATTAGGGGTACCATTTTGGGGGTCTCCCTAATACGGACTAAAGTATTTGGGGTTCTATATGAGCCATAGTCTAAGCTCCTCGTATCCCCCTTAATAGCCCTTACTCTACTCCCCTATATAATCCACTATATAACCCCTTTCAAGGAGTTTAGACTATACCTCATATGAGGGTCCCCTCATTTTGGAAAACTACCAAGTCACCAGGGCCAGCGGCTTTCTCCTTGTGCCCAGTTTCCGGGGGGATAGCATTTGCACCTGCTGAGGGGTTCATGGGACTTAGTAACTACTTCTAACTGGGAGTATAGCCTTACTTATAATTGGGTAACCCCTATAAGCCCATTTAGAGGGATTATAAGTTGGGCCTCCAAGTATGGGCAAACACCAGCGACCTTAGCAGCCAGAGTGGCTGCCTCATCTTGTTTGGAAAGAAGCTGTTGGAAGAGGACATATTGGGGTTTCCCATAACAAGGGGTACCTTTTTGGGGGTCCATATAATAAGGATTCTATTATTTGGGGCTCTATGTTGGGGTCCCCTTATTTTGGGAAGCTATCATATGGGCCAAAGTGAAACTCCTCGACCGCGCACGTTCAAACTAGAGCGGCATACACAGGTCTTACGGCTGATATGGTAGTTTCCATCATTAAGGGGGACCCCAATATAAACCCCAAAATACTATACTCCTTATTATGGGGACGCCTAAAAAGGTACCCCCAATTTTGGGAAACCCCCATATATGGTATCCCTGCATACCTCTCATGTACCTTGCTAAGCCCAGAAGCGTACTGTAAGTAGGGTCCATGGCTTGGACCAAGAGATTTGCAAACAGATGGAGCCAACATCAGGGACCGGTGGGTAGAATCTTAGATTTCCCGATCTGTCGGGGTGTAGGGAGGTGTTAGGATGGCGAAATTACCGGGCTAAGGAATTTGTTGAGTCTTCGTTTGTGCGAGATGGGGTTGTAGGCTTCAAGAGTTCATGGAATTTGGAATTTGGGTTCTGAGGTTTTTGGGTGTTGGTTGTTCTGTAGTTTGGGACCTCCAGGCTAGGAGCAACTTAAGCGGTTCAGGGTTCATAGGGTTGTAGGGTTTTTTCTGGTCACGGGATTTAGGTTTTAGGATTGTCGTCGTGCCAGGTTCAGAATTCAGAGTTCGTGGGGTCCGGAATGTCAGTGCTCATTTAGGGTTGTAGATGTTGAGGGTTAGGGGGGACCCAGTAATTAACTTGCGTCTGGCGCTTTGGACATGAATCATCTAAGATTGAAACTACGGGCCCCTAGTATGGACCCTTAACCCTGGGATGCATATATACCCACTATATACCCTGTACGTACCCTTAAGGGTCCCTAGACTCCCCCTTCAAAGGCCTAAGAGCCCATATTAGGGGTCTATAATTCAAACCTTAGAAATCAAGCTAACCTCGGCTTCTACGACTGCAAACTTGGTCATCATTCAACATGCAGTGCAACTTCAATGGCTACTTTACGTTTAATCCGTATTGAGTGTTTGTCACTAGAGCCTCACAAGGACCTCCCATGTTTCTTTTGAAGTGCATGTCCTTCCTGGTTTCTTATAGGGAATAAGGGAATACAATCCCTACATGAGAGACTCCCTTATTCCGCACTATCCCTAAACCCTAAACTCTAACCCCGAAAGCCTGAAACTCTAAACCCTACACCCTGAACCCTAAGCCTTATAAACTAAACCCTAAACCTGATCTGTGTCCTTATGGCTTGGGGTTGCGGTTCGAGGTGTTGCTGGGCCAGTGGGGTTATCCTGGGAGCCTGTATTTCGCAAAGCCCCCGTGCTGCTTCAGTAACCCCCGAGGAAAATGGATACTGCCCCTCAGGGTGGCCCGGGTGGAGGGTGTGGGTAGGCAAGGGGGGAGGGATCGAGTCTCAGCGGGGCTTTTTGGCGCACAGGATATCACGCGCAAGCTGTAGGTAGGATTAAAAGTCCCAGGTTACAAAAGGCATGGATCATCCTCTAGTCGTTTAAAGGATTACCTGGACCCCAAAAGTATGTAAAATAATGGCCTTTATGGCTATTATTAGAGGTTAAGGGCTATTATTTTACATACTTTTGGGGTTTAGGTAAGTACTATACATAATACCAGCATTCGGTGATATACTCACCAACTGTCAGCTTGGCGCAGGGGGTATCCTTTGTAAATAGACGGCAGCGGAACAAAACTTACACCAGCCCTGAGTCTGCCAATCCATGAAGGGCAGCAGAGAAAAGGGTTTAGGGCTTAGGGTGACCGCCCCAGGAGCACCAGGGTTACCACACTGTGTCCGACTACTTCACGCCACTTGGCAGAGCTATGGAAGGCCGCCGTCGCCTTTGGGGCTTTCGATCACTAAGTCCTACATGTTTATGAGGCCCTCAGCCAAAACCTGGACCCCAAAAGTAGCTAGAATAATGGACCAAGAGCCTTGAAAATAGTCCAAACTGCTAATTTTCTACATGAGTTATGGCCTAAACTCCTTCAAGCAAGTTATGTAGGGATTCTATAGGGGAGTACAAAAAGGGGTTATTCAGGGGGATTCTAGGAGTAGCCTACAGCTCAAACAGGTTCAGAGATTCAGGTTGTACTAATTGCTAATTGCTGTGAATGGGGATTGTCCTAAATTACTGTCAATACGGGGTCCTATATTTAGGTTCCTATTATAATACGGGGCCTTATATGGTAGTTTCCCAAAATAAGGGGACCCCAATATAGACCCCAAAATACTATAATCCTTATTATGGGGACCCCCAAAAAGGGTCTCCCTAATTTTGGGAAACTACCATATAAGTTTCCCCCATTTTGGGAACAGTAATTTAGGGAAACTTCCGAATGACTTGAAAGCCAAGGTTCAACGACCCTGAGCCCGTTCTTGGCAGGACCCTCTTGCTGGTGTTTAGGGTTTAGGGTTTAGGTGTGCATAATTAGCAACATTAAGCCCCTGTAACCCCTGGGTATTGGTAGTAGAATATTCATGAGATCCCTAGTCTAAGTATTCAGGCCTCTACAAAATCCTTCAGGGTCCTGGGCCAGTATGGAACGCAAACGAAGACAGAGGGGATTTGGCTAGACTTTCTAGGCATCTGTGCGCGTCTGAAACAGGATGATGGGGTCGGGTCGAATAGTACATCCTGACACCGGTTCTTGCTTTTGAAAGGATCCGTGCCGTTGGATTTGTGGCCTTTCTATACACTCGGTGCGAGCTATGCAAACGCTGAGTTCCCAAACTAAGCAAAAGGGATGATGTCCGAGGGTATCCTTAGTCGGTCCTTGCCAACTGTGATGAGAACTGTACCTGAGCGGATACCACCCCAGATCCCCAATCCTGAATGATCTTACCTTTGGTTCGCCAGGAATGAAGGAATGGATCCATATAGTAGTCCCTAGATAACCCATTATAATAGTTTCCATTTGCTTTGCCATTCCTAAACCCTCAACCCTAAACCCAATATAGTAGTTTCCATGTTGTTTTGCATTCCTTCTTTCCCCTAAACCCTAAACCCTCAACCCTAAACCCTAAACCCTTTCCCTGCTAGCTAAAGGCCAGTAACGCAAGCAGCCCGTGATCCCAAAGGCTCCTTAACACATCCCCAGATGAGCTTTTGTCTAAACTCCTTAAAGGGTTATATGGGTGGTTGTCAAAATTATGGTATATATTGGGGATATATAGAGGTTGTATAGGGATAATGGAAAAGCAAATGGAAACTACAACTATATAGGGGTTGTANNNNTAATATTTGGGGTACCCAAAAAAGAGACCATCATTTTGATTATATAGGGGAGCATTATAGGGCTTATTGAGGGAGATACTAGGAGTGTAGACTATAGCCCAGATGAGGTAGGTTTTAAATGGTCCCCGCATGGACATATCCATGTTACATACGCTCACCATCACTCGACAAGTCACTCACGAACACCCGCTAAGGCACTCTGTGTATGCTCACGAAGAAGTTAAAACCCGATCTCATACGCTGAATCCTTACGAGTGTTGATACTAAGACTCCTGTATCTTGCTATACTATAGCACCATAAGTCCCAAGGTCTAAGGTCGAGGGCCATGCAGGATTTTTAGTATGCATCGTAGGCACCCACACAATTTTTTTGTGATTCACACATATCGGTAGATCCCTCACAGTCGCTTTGCGTGAGTTAACCCATAAACCCTAATCCCAGTCCCAAATTCTGCAAACTCAAATTCCCCAAGCTTATGCCCAAATCCCTGAATCCCTGGTCGCAAAGCCCTAAAGCTTAAATCCCAAAGCGTAAGCCTTCACATATTTCGTATGAGCTATAGTCTAAACTCCTGGTATCCCCCTTAGTAACCCCTGTAGTAGTCCCCTATATAATCCCGCATATAACCCTTTGAAGGAGTTAAGACCCTAAACCCTAAACCCCAAACCCTAAACCCTAGCCCTGTAAGCCTCATATTGTACAATGCCGTATATAATGACTGAAGGAGTTTAGACTATAGCACATAGGGCTATAGAGTCGCCCAGCGGAGGATCTCCTGCCCCGTGTTAATCCTTGGCGCGAAAGACGATGCTTGGTGCACAACACAGGTTTAGGGGTTAGGGTTTGGGGTTTAGGGTTTGGGGTTTAGGGTTTAGGGTTTATAGACATGCACTTCAAGGTTTATAGAAATGGTATAGGGTTCGTGTCCGGAGTTTTGAGCGACTTTCGGGCAACTCTTGGGCGACTTTGAACGGTTTTTGCTTTTGCTCCTGCTCTGGGATTTTGCTCATTTTTTTTTGGTGGTTGTTCCTATCCTGCTTCGCAGCTTTTTTTGGGGCTTTAGGGCTTTGACAGAAGTCCGCAATGGGTCAACATGACTCCAAAAAGCTGAAAATGGTTCCAAAAATTCAAAATGGCACCTAAAAATGTCAAAGAGCCCCAAAGCTCCCAAAAGCCCAAATTGATTCACAAGGGTTCCAAAAGCTTCCCAAACCCCAAAATGGTTCCAAAAAGTTGAAGATGGCGTTCTGAAAGGTCAAAATGGTTTCCAAAAGGCCGTGCCGAAATGGATTCCAAAAGGCCAAAATGGTTTCCAAAAGCCCAAAATTGCAAAAAGACCCTAATTGGCATAGAAGGAGGCGCATAGCTTGCCAACAAGAATGGGACCTGGGGAGTCAGCTTTGTGCAAATGTTTGCAAGATAGGGCGCCTCTTTTACTGAGCATTTATTTCTAAGCAAACTGGGCCCAAACAAAATAAATCCAAGAAAAATCGGTGATCTAGGCCCAGAAGTTAAGATAGCCGCCTAGTGGGTGTTCATTTCTGGGTGAGCTTTCGAATGACTTGTGCAATGATACAATTTCTACTTATCATGGGCTTGAGGGCTTAGGGTTTAGGGCTTAATGTTTAGGGTTTAGGGCTTAAGCTTGAGAGTCCAGGCTTGGTTGAGAGGTCAGGGCATTAGCTACTTACTCATGCTTACGTAGGTAGGAAAAGGGATGGGAAGAGAGCACCAAGACCCTTATGTCAGTCAGGATTTAGAGCTTAGGGTTGAGAATGTTGAGCTTAGTTGGGAATGGGGATTCTTATTGAGGGCCTATCGGCTGCAATACGGTTTCATTCCCCTATTCTAGCTAGGCATCTGTGCAACACTGTCGCCTGGCCGTGGCCCAAGGTTACTAGCTTGTGGGGTTAAGGAGCTTATCCGTTCAGAGCCTGGGACCTGGTAGTTTGACTAAACCCTAAACCCTAAGCCCTAAACCCTCAACCGAACTTCTAGTATCCCCCTTACTAAGCCCTATAATACGAACCCTATATAATCACCTTTAGGACCTTTAAGGACGCTATAGCCATATGCATCCAACAGTGCTGCATATACTGAGGCGAGTCTGGTTTGTTAGACGCTGCTATCATGATTGCCCTAACTTATGGCAGAAACCTCAGCGTCGCGATGTCTGATCGGATTGTCATCAGTGCCTCCTTGGTACTAAGTTGCTCAAGGATCAATCACATCCTTCCCACGCACACCCTTGAACACCCATATCTGAACCTCCTATCCATGGTGAGCCAAGACAAAATTCAAGCCGTGAACCGCAAACGCTGACTCTTAATCTTAATCGGCCTGACCACTATCTCGATGATTTCGGCAAAGCCTCCGCAAGCACCATATCTTCGCGCCATCAATATTCCAGTAAGCCTTGCCGGGTTTGATCACATCTAATGCACTGTAAAGCACATGCCCGGTTTATTCATGCCCAAGGAGCTTGTGGGGGTCCTCTTCAGGGGTTTTTGGACTTGCTCTGAGAAACTCCTGACTTAGATAGCTCGTCCTGCAAGGTACCTGCAGGGTAGGCTTTAGGGCTTATGTCAGAAGCTTGGTCAGGACCCTTTGATGTCCCCTGTGCCGCGCACGACGATTGCGCAGAATCCGCAGTTGGTTTTGGCAGAGACCGAAGGCTGAGTTTAGGTCATTGCGCAACTTACTGGTGCTTAAGGGGGAATGGAAAAGAGAATTGGCGCTACTAGGTTATCCGATTAAGGGGCAGTGTGGGGTCTAAATGAAAGAATTGTGATGGATTTATGCAGCTATTATGATCGGGATCCACTCCCCACCCTGTTGGGCACGTTGTTCCACCCGATTTGCTTGTGTTTCTTTTTATTTGAGGCTCCGTTTCGGGACTTCATGTGGAGTTCTCAGAGAGGCATGGAATCCATAGGAAGGATAGAGGCCTGCATGACGCAAAGTACCCTAGACCTGGGGAATTCTGGTACTACAGTATAGTAGGGTATTGAAGGTTCTCAGGTTTAGGGTTCGGGGTCCGGTGTCGAGGCCCTACTGAGCTAATTTTCTGTCAGCCTTCCAGATCCCTTCGCGGGATCCTTGTCGTAAGCTCATGTGGGTAGTTCCCAAAATCAGGGGAACCTTTTTGGAGCTCCCCATAATAAGGACTATAGTAGTTGGGGGCCTATATTGGGGTCCCCTTATTTTGAGAAACTACCACATAGGGCATTCGCAGTCTTGAGAAGTCCCAAGATATGTGCCTGAGCTTGTCATAACGCAATATGATCCCTATGCAGCTTTGAAAGTGGATCCCTATAAACTTCTTCTTATAAACCCTGCATGTTCCAAACCCTAAACACCGATATCCTTCCGACAAACCCGCGATGTGGAGGTGGCGGTCACCTGGGGTGGGCCGCTTTGCTGCAATATGGTAGTTGCCCTAAATAGGGGGATCCCAATATAGACCCCAATATGTTGTAATCCTTATTATAAGGACCCCCAAAATGGTACCCCTAATTCTGGGAAAGTCCCATATACATGGAGATTCCTCATTTGAATAGCGTTGGACGACTTCGAGTGCTGGAAGCGCGGTATAAGTACGGGTTTAGTTGGGTTGCAATTTCAGGGAACCTCCATGCGCACATGCATCCAGTTACGCGAGGTAATTCTTTCATCATGGAGTTGCCCAGCATTCGTAGGATTGATGAAGACTTTCCCTAGGGATCCAAGTATACAAATATTACCTACATTGGGCCCCAAAGACTGTAAATATGACCTACATTTGGCCATTTGGACTAAGTTGGCCCCTAAAACCCACCGAAAAATGTGAGTATATATGGTCCCCTATTAAAGCCATTAGGGAAAATATTAAATATCCCAGGGGCCTAATTAGTGGATCCCTTGGGCTTTTGGTGAGTTTATGCATGGCGTTAACCGTTAAGTTGTCAGACCAGAGATGAAAAACCTACCTCCTCTTGACGCTAGACTGCGCATACCCGTTCATGTGGGTGGTTGTCAAAATTATGGTCCCTTTTTGGGTACCCTAAATATTAGGTGCCGTGCTATAATAGGGATCCAAAAAGGGACCATAATTTTGACAACCTCCCATGTGGATTCAAACGGAATTGCTTTCTTGTAAGTTCTGGTATCATGCTGCTCAGCCTTCCTAAGCATAATGCTGAATGTACCTGTCTGTAGATAGAGCTTCAGGCAAGAGATGTAGAAGCCAATAACTACCTGTATCGGTAGCTCCAACCCTAGATCCTAGAAACTTGACATAATCCACTTTTTTCCAGGGCTCATTGGGGTTCTCTTTGAGCTTCAGGGGTTCTCTTTGAGCCCCAGATACTGCCACTCTGACTTTACAGTTTAGGGTTTAGGCTTTAGGGGTTTGGGCTTTAGGCTTTACAGTGTTAGGGTGGGCCCCTGAAGGAGCCCCATCATTCATATAACATCCGGGAATACCTAACCCTGAACCCTACACAAGCCTGAACTCTAAACCTCTAGAACTTAAACCCCTATAAACCCTAAATCCTAACCTCCAAACCCCAAACCCTAAACCTCTAAACCCAAAGCCCTGAAATCCTACTCCCTTTACACTAACCCCTTAACCGCCAAACCATTAAGCTCGAAAGCCCTGAGCCCTGACCCAAAAGTTACAAGTACCGAGGTCGCCAACTTCCTTGGTTCTAAACTTTCAACATTTTCAAACCAAAATGGCACGCCTCTAAACCATCCTAAGTGATTGTGATAAACCCTAGGCCCCTAAACCCTCCACCCTAAACCCTTCACCTTCAAATAAGATCTTACGAGTAGTTTCCATTTTCTTGTTCAACCATTCCCCGACATTTCCCAATGTATTCCCTACATACTCCCTATATGAACCCAACACCCTAAACCCTTAAACCCCAAACCCTAAACTCCTAAACCTTGGGTACTGCCCCCCCCTCAGTAACAGTTGGATAATATTTATAATATGGTTATATCTAGCCCTTAATAGGACCCCTAATATAGACTGTTACTGGGGGGAGGGCAGTACCCAACCTAAACCCTCAATCTCTAACGCTCAACTTTAGGCTGGTTGGGGTGTCTTTGGGCCGCAACTCTTCGGTGCGACCTGGGCCGACAGCGTTGCAGCGCGCTCTTCGGCAGCAGCTTCAGGGGTTTAGGGTTTAGGGTTTAAGGTTTAAGGCTACTTCCCCTAAAAATCCAAGTGCCCAAATTATAGGACTTCAGGTACCAAAACCGTTCAGATTACAGTTGCTGGGGCCTGAAACCCTGTTATTTGAGCACTTGGACCCCTAGAAGAGTTCTCTTACGGTGGTTCGTAGGGGAATTGAAGCAGAAAACGGAAACCACAAATTAAACTTAGGGTTTAGGGTTCGGTAGGGATTGAGAGAACGGATCCCCGTAGTAGTCTCGATATACCCCATAGAGTAGTCCCTAAATCCTCTTCCTTCGTGTCCTTCTAACCACCAGCGCCATTCCCCTCTAAGCACGAGTAAGAATCAGAACTTCTTGCTGCATACTGGGGCTCGAAAACTCCTTACAGGGGTTTATAAAGGGGATTATACAGGGGCGTACTACAAGGCTGACAAAGGGGATGCTAGGAGTGTAGGTTATAGCTCGTATGGTGTATGTATATACATATACATACACACTGGATTATATATTGCGCTGCTACAAGAGTTCGACTCATGGAAGCACTTTGAAAAGCGTCACTTCTCCAGCAACACCTGAGTCACAGGGGCTCCTCCGGAGCTTGAAAGAAGTAAAAATTAAAAAGCCCGGTGGACATTATTCCGTTAGCTTGGCCAACGAACGTGAAACTTCGGGTGCCTCTGCTATCCTGCAAGCAAGACCTTCTAAAGTGCGGTACTTCAGAAAAGGCCCAGCCAGCCGGAATTTTCAGAGCGCTCACGTATGTACACACACATACTTACAATACATATACCTATATATATATATACACATATTTTTTTATGTACATACATACATCTTGGAGGCCCCCCAGGAATCCACGTAAGAAGACCCCTTGAAAACCCAAACCCTAGCCGCTTGACCCCAAACTCGAACACCGAAGCTCTAGACTCTAAACCCTAAAGACCGACTTCCAAACCTCAAACCCTAAACTCTAAATCCTGAGCCCTAGTCTCTAGAATCTATTTAGCACCTAAGCTCTGAACCCCAAACCCTGCGCCCTGTTGCTCTTAGGCTTCCTGGCCCGCCATGCGAAGCATGGCGCGCCGGCTCCGCGGTCCCGACTCTGAAGAGCCCTAATTGGCCTCAGTTCCCTGGGTTTAGGGTTTAGGGTTTTAGGGTTTAGGGGATATTTGGGCCCTAAACCCAACCCTACCTAGACCCTCCAATGTAGTTCCTTTTCGAGTTTGGTATGGTTTTTTGGTAAGGATTCTTATTAGGGCTACTTAAAAGGTACTACATTGGAGGGTCCAGGTAAACCCTGAAACCCTACTCTTGGTAAACCTTGGGCTCCTCAAAGTACACATTACAGTACCGTGAAGTTGCCAGTGGCACCAAGGCTTTGAAGCGGGGGCCCCATCATGGTGCTTGCACACACTTCTTCCGTAGACATAGAGCTCATGGGTTTAGGGTTTACTCAGGAGGTCCGTGGGAAAGTATAACCCAGTTCCAGTTGTGCTTCCAGCTTCTAACCCAGGAACAAGACCCCTAAATCCCAAGTCCCCCAGTATGGTTATACATTGGTTTAGAAGTATAGTGATAAGCAGGTTAGAATACCCATGGACTTATAGGCAGGGCTTGTGGTTTTGGATTCACGGTGTTGGAGAGGGGCAACACCAGCTTAACGATGCGTCCTTTAAGAAGAGAACCCCCCCTTAGGCGGCAAGATTTGCTATTGAGGCAGGGGAAACCCCAAAATATCCCTGAAGCAACCGAGGGCGGCATCTCTTTTGCGAATCCCTCATCAGGGCAAGCAGTTACGACCCGGACATGCCCAGTTTTGGGTGGTTTGTTATTAGGGGCATCAAATGGGATATCCTTTTCTATCTAGTTGCTCATGTTCTTATTTGGTAGTTTCCCTAAATGAGGGGACCCCAATATAGACACCAAAATACTATAATCCTTGTTATGGAGACCCCAATAAGGTACCCCTAATTTTGGGAAACCCCCATTTGGCCCTTAAAGAACAAAAGTCCCGCTGGAGCTGAGACTGCCAATGCCCCAGTGAACCATGTGGGGAGTTCTGGCTTCCTTTTTCAGGGTCATTGCAGAACGGATCGCAGAACTTTGCAGAAGATTGCAAGACCCCCCATTCTGAGAGATACACATTGCATGATTTCTCTGTTCTCCCTGCTGAAAATTGGCGCGCTTGACCCTTCAGGCGGACATGAGAAAGGGTTTACGTCTTCTGGTTTACGCTCTACAGCTTATGGGTGGTTAGAGAGCAGTTCCTCCAGTTCCAAATGACCACCAGTGATAGGCTTCGTAGGATATCAGCTATAGCTCGCGAAGCTCCAGATTACCCTAGGGATCCAAGTATACAAATAATACCAACAGTGGGCCCTTAAGTCTACAAATATTACCTGCATTGGGCTATTTGGATCATGAGGATTAACGTTCATGCGCAATGGCTTATTTGAAGGCTCGGGGATCTCAGCTTGCGGGGGATATCATGGCATCCTTCTTACAGTAGAAAACGATCTGGCTGCGTAACATTCAGGGGACAGGTAATGGGACCACACTAGAGGAAGCCTAAGCCTAAAACCCTAAAACCCTAAGCCGTAAACCTATAGTGACCTTGAGGTGTTCGCAGGCCAGATGGTTTCAGCTTCAGAGGTCGGGTTGCGATGACTGACGGCCTGCTGGATTACCTTTCTTTTCTATTTCCTTCCCTGCAAAAAGGAAACTACTATAGTAGGGCATATCTTAGGAGCTATATAGGGATAATGGAAAAGACAATGGCGACTACTAGTGATCTAGCCCGACATGGGACAATCAGTCCTTCGAAGGTACTCCTTTTGCTCCGCCCCCGCTCATGAACAGTCAGCACAAGCTATAGTTGTGATTTGAAGACATCCCAAAAGTATTCCTTCTCTTTGGCTGTCAGTCCTTGGGGGAGATCGCAAAACATTCCGTGGGATCTCGCCCCCGAACCCTAAACCTAAAACTAACATGTAACCTGATCTGGTTCCTTGTAGACCACTGACATTCTGAAAGTTTGCGGCGGAAGGGTGGTCATCCCCATAAACTCTGAATGCGCAAGAATATCAGAGTTCCAAAGCTGTACTTAGGGTCATGCAATTTTCAGCATGAACCGTTTGGTCACCAGAAACTGCCAGGGGAATTCAAGATGATGCAGTGGACAGTCCGAAAGCAAATTACATTACAGCGCCAAAAGGCTTGAACAGGGAAACGAGATGATGTACTGCAGAGGCTCAATTTGATGTTCAGGTCCCTTGGAGGTACCCCGTACTATAACTATGCCAGGAATTCTAAAGCCGCCAGCACTCAGGTCTGGAGGTATCCTTGCCATTCGCCGCAAGGTGCCTGTGTGCTGGAGGTCGGCTTGTGTAGAACTTATTTCTACACAGTGTACTTAAATTCAAGTATGCGGGTTTTGGGTGAGAGTGGGAGGCCGTGGAGCCGCCAGCTGGGGCCGTGCTGCCGTCCAACGCCATCCTTCTCTCCAAGGATGGCTTGCTCAACAGCGCCATGGCCGGAGGCGTGGCAGCGAGCTTCACATGGACACACGGTGTCATGCCCAGCCGTCATTTGCAGGCGACATGGACGGCGACCTCAACCAGCTGCGCTTCCAGGAAGAGCTGATCGAGTTCTTGGAAGCTACACAGGCGGCTGTTGATGCTATCAACTGGAAGGACCGGAGCATCAGTGCTGTGACATTCAAGCAAATTGTGTTGTAGCGTACATGTACAGAACCGGCCCGCGGATGCTGGGTAGATTGACTGGAGTTGTCGGTGCTTGTAGTTGTTGACTTGTGGAGCCTGCAGGAAATGCGCACGCAGCTCCTGGCCAAGATTCCAAAATGTCAGACCTGCTGGACCGCCGATGCTGCTCGAGGCTGCTTGTGTTCATGAGGGCTTCAGCTAGTTTTAATCACTCTGAATCGAATTACTACTGTCTTGACGAGCGTGCTGGTGCCAGTTATATCGTCGAGGTGACAGCTTTGCCGAGTAGTGCACTGACCTAAAGACGGTGCAAGGCAAGGGCAAAGTTGCCTCCATGAGCGAGCACGCTACCTGGCAGGCGTCTGCTTCGGATAGTGTAGTAGTTTTCTGGAAGCGGTGCTGCGCTGGCCTTGACAGGCCCTGCGTGCTATGGCGGAGGAGGAGGACGATCGCAGCAGGAAGATTTCAACTGCCCTCCACTTCTCGATTTTTGCTCACGCTGCAGCTAGGCAGCAAGCACGCTCTTGCTTCTGGAGAGTGCTTGCGTTTGCAGTGTTGTTGATGCGATTCTTAGAGGCCGCGGCCGCGGAATAGAGTCCACCTCACTCAATGTGCTCCCAGCCAGTGGAAGATTGCAGAAAATGACAGGGCTGAGGATTTCCATCAAGAAATTTTATCCTGCGTTTTTTGGTGGAAACTGCTCTCTGAAGCTTGGTGTGCTTGCCTGTTTTGCTTCGGAGGCCACCGTCCGAAGTTTGTTGCATCATCGCTCGAAAGCTCTCTACTGAAGCTTGTCGTGTTAAAACTCGGAAGCCCAGTTTCGAAGTTTGCTGCCGTTTGATTTGCAAGTTGGTCTGCTATAGCCCTATATACAGCCGACTTATTAAGTCGCTTGAGTCGAGCAGCTAAGCAGAACTTACTACGCCCCGACGGGCCTCAAAACCCGTGGCCATTCTATCAGAGCACGCTCTGACAGCAATCCTTACTAGACTGTTTATGAGACCCTATCAGCCGTGCTATACTTTGTTTGTGCCGAAATGTGCAGCGTAACTCTGCTCTATGGCCTGTTGAGACAGCCCTCCACTCTAAGCCCTGACCCGTGAACACCAACCCCCGAACCCACATGGGCGCCTGAAAGCGGGAGTGCAACTTGGCGGGGTGCATAAAATGTGGGGGGGGTAGACAAGGAGGACCTCAAAGTTTTGGACATGCCCACATGTTGACCTCAGACATGCCCACCAGACCTTGCAGCCCAAACCCTATAAAGCCTAAACCCCAAACAGGGCTACAAAGGAACTTGCATCGGGATTACTATAGGGGCTATTAAGCGGGACACCAGGAGTTTAGACCCTAAAGCTTAAACCTTAAACTCTCAGGGTTATTCAGGAGGATACTAGGAGTTCAGATTATAGCTCATGTACGCGCTTCGGCCGTTGCGTGGTATTTCGGCTTAGCTTTGACGCTTCGCGACCCCGAGGGCTCGCGCAAGAAAGCCCTGCACCTTGGCTTGGCTTTCGGGTTTAGGGTTTAGAGTTTGGGGATTAGAGTTTAGGGTTTAGAGTTTGGGGTTTAGGGCTTTGGGTTTAGGATGTAGGGCTTTGGGTGTAGAACTTAGGTTAGCATGCAGGGTTTTGGTTGTAGGGTTAAGGACTTGGGGTTTAGGGTTTAGGATTTCGGGTTAAGGTTTAGGATTTAGGGTTTAGGATTTAGGGTTTAGGGTTTGGGGTTTAGGGCTTAGGCTTTAGAGTGTAGGGTTTAGGATTTAGAGTGTAGAGTTGAAGATGTTGCAGTTACATAACGCTGGAAGATGGATGGTTAGCCCATCGTGTTACTGTGCTGTGAAACATGCTGCCATGGCTTACTGGCCATGTCCACACATTCACCCACCCCACGCTGTCTGGGGAAACCTTAAACTCCCATCCCTACATCCTAAACCGTCAACCCTAGATCCAAAGCCCCAAGCCCTAAACCATAAACCCTAAATCCGAAACCCTCAACCCTAAACCCAAACCTTGAACCCTAAACCCTAACCTAGTCCTGTCAGGTTCCGGGAGCTAAACTCAGTCCACCTTGCTGATTTATTCAATTACCACCAAAAACTTACTTAGCCACAAGAAGAACTTTAGCAATTTTGGGCTGCCTTTTTGGGTCTCTATAGTACAGTTTAAGTTTTTTTAGCCCTGGTTCTTGGGGAAGAGAGAAAGGGACGAAGGGTTGCCAAAACTCGTTCCTGCAGTCCCCACTGACCACCAGTAATATGAACTGTGCACCCCCCTAGCATCATTGCAGCTTCTTTCTGAAAACTCCGCAATCTGAATAGAGCTTGCGGTGTAGCATCTAGAGATAAGTTTATGAGTTCCCTTCCCTAACGAGCCACCCCTCCACCCCCATACCCAGCACCTTTCCCTGGTTGTTAGGCTTGTTACTTAAGCATGGGCATGCCTGGAGTGGCTTGGGGAATCTATGGTAGGTATCGGGCCAACGCTCCCATTGGGGTTGCGGGTTGTGGCTTTGGCCCTTGGGGGTTTCCATCCTCATCAGGACAAATCCAATGCATGCATCAGGTTTTGGTGTTATTAGAAGTCCCAAAGGGTCCTAAGTACCCAGATGGGGAATACTTACCCAAACCATGAGGGAAATTTCTACTACAGAAACCATACTTTGTACCATATAGGTACTTTGGACCCTTTGGGAGTGATGAAAGAAGGTAACCAAATCTTAGCAATTAAAGAGGGACTCGAGATTTCCGTTGTCTTCCAGCAAGTTGTTATTGGTGCCAAGTTATGTGTTCACATATTTCCATGAGTTACACATATAGATGTAAGAACGGACTCCAGAAAGGGTGTTATCGTTGCCTGTTTCACTCAGTCATTACATCTCCTTATAATGAAGATTCTTTTGGTCGTGGATTATTTTCTACGCCGGAAGGAAGGTCTTTTGCTTGTGAGGGGAATTGAAGGATAAGTGCGAGCTCTCACTCAAAACCTCAGTCCTGTACACGGTACACCAGCAAAACAGGATTGAACATTTCTAGAAACCCTCTGACCCCTCAACCCGAGACCCTAGTTCCCTAAACCTCGAACCCTAGGTTCCAGAAAAGCACGTGTTGCCGCGTCTGTCTCTTGTAGTTTCCATTCTCTTTTCCGAGCCACTATATTTCAATGTCCCTGTGTAATTTAACCCTAAACCCTAAATCTTTGTATAACCCTATATATGGTAGTTTCCCAAAATCGGGGAAGTCCAACATAGACACCCAAATACCAGAATCCTTACACGAACCCCCAAAAAGGTATCCCCGCTTTTAGGGGAACGTAAACCCCGAAACCCTTACAGAACCCCTTTATGAGCTCTAGGGGGATACCAGGAGTCCAGACTCTTCACCCTAAACCTTAAACCCTACATCGTAGAACCTCAACCCTAGCTCCTATGGGTAGCTCCCAAAATTAGGGTCCCAGCGCGGTAGCCCTAAATATAGGTGCCGTAACATGATGAATTTAGGGTTGAGGGTTCAGGGTAATCAACAGGGGCCCATAATTTTGAGAACCATCCATATATTCCTATAAGAAGCATGTCTCAGGCCCGTCATGTCGGCTCTGTCGACGTTGACATGCAGTGACCCAGTCTTCGAGGTCGGCCCTGCGCGACTAACTCACCATGTGGTTTAGGGTTTAAGGTTTAGGGTTTAGGTGTTTAGCGTTTTGGGGTTAGGGGTTTAAGGTTCAGGATTTGGGGGTTTAGGGTTTGGGGTTTAAGGATTTAAGGTAAAGGAGAGTGGGGAAGCAGATATTTGTAAGTGTCCCTGAACGATCCACATATACCCCTACTAGAGTTGGGTAGCAGATTCCTATAACCATCTCTAGAGAGGGGAGTGACGTGGGATCAACTCAGAGCCTGAAGGCTTAGGGGTTTAAAACGGATTTCCGGTGCAGGGTTCAGGGTCTAGGGATTAGGGCTGAGGGTTAAGGAGGGTTTAAGAGGTTTACTCAACATTTAAGGTGGGAACTATGGGCCCCTAGTATGGGCTGTTAATGCTGGGGTCCTTACACACCTACGCTATATCCTATAGAACCCTGCAGAGCCAATGCTGGGCCCATGCTTAGGGTAGGGGCCCGTATCAGGGGCCCATGGTTCGGGCTTCGTGTGCAAAAGTGTGCTTCTGAAAATCATGACATCCTTTGGTCAAAATGGTTGTGGAGTTTTTTTAGGGGGCTAAGCGGCAGTAGTATTTTTCTATAGATACCGCAGCTCTATGCCTAGGGTTCAGTGTTTGCGGTTTAAGGTTGGGGTTTAGGGTTGAAGGACTCGGGTCCAAGATCTTGTGGATCAATTAAATAGGGTTTTGGGATCAGGGGTTGTGTGTCTGGCTTTCCCTGAAACCCATGAACCCTAAACTCTAAGCCCGGAGCCTTAAGCCCTAAACGCTAAATCCTACTTCCCAAGCCCTAAACCCTACATATTCCCTACACGAACCCATACAAATATCCCCTTCAACGCCCTGAATATTTAGGCCCGTACAGCACATGCCTAAAAATTCCCAAGCCCTAACTAAACCCTAACCCTAGCATGCGGAGGCCCTGGGACTGACGGAAAGTGGCGCAGGCCGAGGCGTGCATGTTTAGATATCAGGGTTGAGAGTTTTAAAGGTTTATATGCTTCAGGTGTGGGGTTGTAGGTTTTGGGGGGAGGGGGTAAGGGCCTAGGGTTTAATTAGGGTTAAGTCCTTCGCGCTTCGGATTTGGAAGTGTAGGGTTTTGGCTTCAGGGCTTAGGGTTTGGGGGTTCAGGTTTGGGGACAAGGGGTTAGGGCCTAGAGCGCAGGGAGCAGGACCTGGACTTAGGCTTAAACGGTTTTCGGTTGATGGTTTCGGATTGCAAAGGATTTAGCCTACTCTCCTCAGAGGATGAGGCTGGCAGAGTGATTCAAAGTAGACTGTTGGGAAGACTGTAACGGGATGAGCAAAGTTCTTCATGTGAATGATGTAGGGGCTGTTTGGAAGATAGCCCTTCTACTTCAAACGTGCACGCATGTTCAGGTGTATGCTTGGTCGTCTTGCCATGACTTGGGCTGTTCTTACTCCTGCTAGTTCCGCCCTAAACCCCAAAACCTAAACCCTAAGCTCGAAAACCGAAATCCTAGACCTCAAATCCTCAACCCCAAGCCCTGAACCCTAACACCTAAACCCTAAACCCTGGCTTGGGATGTTGGTGATCATGGTCAAGGTGAGGAGCAGGAGCACTGCAAGGAGGAGCTAGGGTTTAGGGTTTAGGTTTAGGGTTTAGCTTTAGGGTTTAGGTTTTGGGGTTTAGATTCTTGGGTTTATGGTTTAGGGTTTAGGTTTTGGGATTTAGGTTCCAGGGTTCAGGGCTTAGTGCTGCTGGCAGTGGGGACCGACCGGAGCTTTCGGTTCCTAAGCCCTATCTGGCCCTCGCATGTAGTAATATCTACGAAGGTAAAAAGAAGCTATTGGATGCTATTGGTATGGTCATTGGGAAGTCTTTTCCAGGGCTTGCTTTTTAACAGACGATTTAGGTAGGCCCTACATCTAAGCTGATCATGGACCGGAGGCCTGAAGGACGTGAAGATCAGGATCGGCTTCTGGGGATACGAAGGTCCACCAAAACGAGCACTCTAAACCATAAAAATGCAGACCCTGCAACCTAAACCCTTGAACCTTACACCCTAAACCATAAAGCTCTAAACCTTCAACCCTAAACCCTTAGGAAGAGTAGGTCAAGAGCTGCTCTCTTGTGCCGCGCAAAGGAGCGCTACTAGCTTTGCCCTTGGATTATTTGTGTTACTCCTACTTGTGGAGCTCCTTCCAGCCTTACTTGAGCCATAGTCTAAACACTCCTTAAAGGGGGATGTTGGGGAAATTATCAAGGGGAGTATTATAGAGGTTAGCAAGGAGGATGCCAGGAGTTTAGGGTAGAGCGTACTTGTAACTCCAATTACCTACAGTTTTATGGGTTGTACTTATTTATGTGTGTGTACTTACTACTAAACTCTGGCCACTTTGGGTTACAGGAAGAGCAGAACCCTTAAACGCCAATATAGGTTAAGGGCTTAGGCTTTAAAATTTAAGGTTAAATTAGGGTTTTACCTAGTGTCCTTATGCAGTATGCCCGAGTTTAGAGGGTGCATAGTTTTAGGTGCAGTATTCAAAGAAGAACAAGACAATCTTGCTGGTTTCAACCAAAAAATTGAGACGACCATAGAGGGAGAAGCCCTGGACTATTATAAGACAAATCTGGATCAATGTTAGGGATCCTTTTTTCTTCTTGGAGTATGGGATTCCCTTATATTTAGGAAAAAAGGATCCTTTTTTCTTCCTAGGGGAATGTGGGCTAAGAAATGTTTTGAAGCACTTCTATACGTCAGATATGGCATGTGGGGTAAACCCACCGGAAGCTGCAGGCCTAAGAGGGAGCTTCGGCTTGAGGCCTACTTAAGGTATATTCCATTTGGGCTATAGTCTAAACTCCTTAAAGGGGGGTTATATAGGGGATTATATAGGGAATTACTATAGGGTATATTAAGGGGGATACTAGGAGTTTAGACTATGGCTCATTTTAGGGTTTAGGATTTAGAGAAAAGAAAGGGAACATCTTCTGCTATGGTACCTTTCCTCACGAAGAAGGCACGATTACATTTCTACGCCCCAAACCCTTTTAGGGATAAAGAGGGATTATGAGGGGAGTCGCTGTCGCTCGCTGGGGATAGTCCCGCTCTTCAATAGGAACTAAGATCAGATTTTGTGCGCATTTATATGAAGAGCTGTACTGCGCGATCGCATTCCCGCAGAGTCTTCATGTTAACTTGTATGCCCAAACACCCTACTCTACTGTTGGAGGCACATGCAATAACATACCAGAATGTTGAATGTAAAGGGGGTGGGAGGTTTTAATCGTTCGGGGATGGTATGGATACGGATACGGTAGCCTGGTCTGGGGCATACTGTGAAAGCCCACAGATCGTCGCGTGAGCTTTTGGCTGAAAGCAAAACATCTGGGCGCTGACGTTATAAGAGTGGCCTGCGCTGTGCCACGCTGAGGCGCAGTTTTTTCCCGTTTATAAGCTGACCGTTCCTGGATTCTTGGACCAGAAGTTAGGATCATGGCTTTTGCACTTAGTCCTGCAGGGTTGCAGTTTTATAGTACAGTTGGAGAATGTGCCAGGGACACCGCCAGAACCTCTTTCTGAAGTCGCACAAAAATCCCGTGTTGCTTTTGGGGGGCAGCCAGGGTGAACTGAGCTTCAGCATATACTAAAATGGGAGTTTCTGAAATCGGGGTACCCCAGAGTCCCAAAAGGATTTGGTGAGCTTTCATTGTGTGGACTATGGGCAGACAAAGCTGTTTTGTTGGAGGTTGGTCAGTCAAAGTCACAGTTCAGTGTTTAGGGCCCCTACACCCTAGGGTTTAGGGTTTTAGGGTTTAGGGTTTTAGGGTTTAGGGTTTTAGGGTTTACGGTTTTAGGGTTTTTAGGGTTCAGGGTTTAGGGTTAAACGCTAGACCATAAATATCTCAAGGCTATGTGATGATAGTGTTGGTAGTCATCAAGACCTCAACAATACGATTTAGGGCTTAGCTTTCATCAGCCCGGTGGACTGTTGAAAGCCCTTGGTAGCCCATACTTTCAAGTAGACATTACATTCGCTCCGGAAATCAACAAAACTGATACCCTAAATAGTAGTCTCCATGTCATCTTGAACTTCTCCATTTGATTTTCCTTTTTTTGGAGTGGTAACATCCCCAGAAATCCCATAAACCCCAAACCCTAAACTCCTGAACCCTTTTTGCCCCGTTATCTTCACATCCCAGAGCTCTTAACCATCCATTCTAAGACTCTCTGGCAAGCTACCTAGAGGTTTTAGGGTTTCGGGTTTAGGGTTTCCCCCCCAAAATTACGGGGACCTTTAAAGGGGATATAGGGGTTATGTAGGGGCTACAGGGGTATATAGGGGTATGTAGAGTTTAGGGTTTAGGATGGTTTAGGGTTTCCCCCCTAATTTGGGGTACCTTTAGAAGGGGGATATAGGGGTTATGTAGGGGCTACAGGGGTATATAGGGGTATGTAGAGTTTAGGGTTTAGGGTTTCTCCCCCTAAATTGGGGTACTTTCAGAAGGGGGATATAGGGGTTATGTAGCGGCTGCAGGGGTATATAGGGGTATGTAGAGTTTAGGGTTTAGGGTTTCCCCCCCAAATTAGGGGTACATTTCAAGGGGATATAGGAGTTGCGTAGGGGCTACAGGGGTATATAAGGGTATGTAAAATTTAGGGTTTAGGGTTTAGGATTTCCCGAAATAGGGGTACATTTTTTTGGGGAGGGGGGGGGGTTAAAATGCACTGCTTGCTGGGCGTTTTTCTTACGGTGCGCACTAAACATCCTGCATGAACATAAGAGCTTTACACCTTGGGAATTACAGTGCTATGGTATAGTAAGGTCATGGAGAATTTTTAGTATCAACAGTGGTCGTGAGAAGGCCCAAACGTCTGTTAAAATCCTGAACAATGGTGTTTTCGAGGGCGCCCTATGTTGATGTAGTTTCAGCCAACTTCAGCTACTGAGAATTTAGGGTTTACTGTAGTAATTTAGGGCTTAGGGGAGAAATCCGGGACTCCTGACCTGACATGCCCGAAGCCTTTCAATCTGCAAAGTGGGACCTTCCGCTGGTGGCGCAGTTATATGAGCTATAGTCTAAACTCCTCAAACGAAGTTATATAGGGGATTATATAGGGGACTACTGTAGGGCTATTAAGGGGGATACTAGGAGTTTAGATTATAGCTCATATACACGTGTAGTGTCGGTGATTCCCATTTGTAAAGTGTCTACAGAACAGAGTAGCCAGTGATGTAAAGAGTTAGGTACCTGTCCCTGGCATTAAGCACCCCAACTCCTTCCCCACAATGCCCGATTGATTCAGGGGTTTAGGGTGTAGGGGTTTGTGTTCTATGCCCTATCCAACAGTAAGCAGTCACCAAAAAAATTGGAAGGATAGTGGCTTGGGAAACCCCTTTCCCATCAGGCTTAACCCACAACCCTAGACCTGAAGCCCCTCGAACCTCAACCCTCAATTCTAAAGGTTCAGCCCTATACCCCAGAGCCCTAAATCCCTAGAGCCTCAAGCCCAATTCCAAAACCCCAAATTACCTCGAACCGCAAGGCCTAAAGCCCTAACACCCCCTAAAGCCGTAACGTCCGAAACAGCGTACTCCGATGGATACTTAAGATCCTGCAGAACCCTAAGCGTCTTAAAACCGTGAGGTTTATGGTACTATAGTATACTATGGTTGTGCAGGACTTTTTGTAGTTGAAACCATGGGCCCCTAGTATGGGCTGTAACGCTGGGATCCTTATATACCTACTATATACCCTATATGGGCCCTTCAGGGTTCTTAAAAGGGCCTGACGGCCCATATTAGGGGCCCAGACTTCTAACCTAAAACCCTAAAACCCTAAACCCTAAACCCTATCGCAACTTTAAGCCCTAAACCGCTTAAACCGAAAACCTTAAATCCTATCTAAACCTTAAACCCTAAAACCCTAAACCCTATCTAAACCTTAGACCCTAAACTGTTCAACCCGAAAACCGGAAATCCTATCTAGACCCTAAACCCTAATGGTCCAAGGAGCTAAATCATAGGGTTTCAGGGCCCAAATACCACTAGTATTATAGTATTTGGGCCCTAAAACCCCATAATTTGAGTCCTTTGGACCCTTAGGGAAACCGTTTGATTATCAACCTCCTGGACCCAGATCTTCCCATGGCTGCCGCTATTGGCATTTCCGACAGCCCGGCATATGTGAGTTCCGCCGCCATGTTTCAGGTTTAGGGTTTAGGGTTTAGGGTTTAGGGGTCAGGGTGGCGGAGGGACTTGAAGTTGGTACTGAGGTTTGTAACCTTGGGTTGGTCTGGATCATACTCCCAAGGATTCAAACCCTGAGGTTGCATAGGACAACTCCCTGAGTTTAGGGCCGGGTTTGGGGGTTACCCGCAAGCCCTCATCCCAACATGGTAGGAAAATCCGGGCAGAGTAGATGACTCATTCTAGGTGGGGTTTGACCCTAAACCTTGGGTACTGCCCCCCCTCACTAACAGTTGGATAATACTTATAATAGGGTTAGATATAGCCCTTATAGGACTTTTAATATAGACTGTTACTGGGTGGGGGCAGTACCCAACCTAAACCCCAAATAAGCCCTAAACCCTAAACCCTAAACCCTAATTAGTAGTTTCCATTTTTTCCATTATCCCTATAGAATCCCAATAATATACCCCTAATATGACCCCTATATATCCCTTTAAAGGGTCCTAAAGTCCCTAACTTGTGTTCTGAGCTTCACGGGATGAGGGGTTCCTGGGTATATCGTAGCTCTGTAATCCACATCCGGGTTGTTCTGAGGGTCTTTTCAAAGGAGGGCCCATTAGGAATACACTTCCTTAAGGAGGGGTCGTTACCAAAAAGGGACCCTACCTCATGGCCAGTTTGAGCACGGGTGGTTCTAACGACTTATTCTCATGTTCATGTTCGAATTCCGCTGTCATCTGAAGAGTCTTCGAAAGTACCCAAGCCTGAGAATATTGTATCATCCCATCTGTGAGAATGTCCTCAAGCAATCTTCACGTAATCTGTAAGCCCACCCCTAAACCCCGAACCCTACCGCCAAAATGACAACCCCTTGAAAGGGTCCCTATTATCCTGTATATCACTCCTATCTAACCCCCTACATCCCTACAAAACCCCTGTAGTATCCCTTATATAAACCCTAAACCCTAAACCTTTAACCCTAAACCTTAAAACCTTATGGATCTCCCCCCCAAAACGGCCCTTGCTAGGCATGGCGATGGAACCTCCGTTCCGGCTGTTTGGAGACCAGCATCCCTTCCATTCGCCACTTGGGATGACTTTCGGAGCTGCGGGGTTTAGGGTTTAGGGCTTAGAGCTTAGGGTAGTAAAATGAAGCGTTTGGGGTCAATGGTTTTAGGATTCAGGGTCAGGGCTAAGGGTTTCAGGGTTTGTGGTTTGGGGTTTAGGATAGATACATAAGTATATATCTCTCCATATACAAATAAAGGCCTAATGCGTTGGAGGCCAGAAAGCGTCAAGAGGTTTCTCAGCCCATTGAATCCTTAGCAGTGTACAGAACGATGGCGCTGCTGGACAACATGTTGTGCCAGGCTTGAACTAGAAATCACGTCTTGGTATGCTGCTAGGAAGTAGTTTACTTGAACAATCTAATCTGAGAGTTCCGCAAATTAGCCTGATTGCTTACTAAGTCCCTCTGACCCTTCAAGGAGGACTATGTAGGCACCAAGGCATCATGGGATTGCAGTGATGATGTAGAGAAATGCCCAAGTCATACTTACTTTTTTTGGCATCGCTGGGTCGAAGATGAGACGCGAATTTAGATTTAGGGTTTCTTCTTCTTTTCTAGGATGGCAGAGTCTGTAAAGAGACACTCATGACTTTCAGCATAGGTTCAGGATTCAGAGTATCTGCTCAAGTCACGTTACTGCTTCCTCAGGATCCTGTTTATCATTAGTCTGTAACACGGTCTTTCACAGTTTGCACCCGTGCAACCTCATTAGAACCCAGAAGCCCTATAGCAGAAAGCCCGTCAGACACCCTAAGCATGGTGTACCAGGGATGGTAGTAACTCCTGAACTAGACCCTCAGAATTCTTGCTCGACATCACTAACCCCCTAAACCCTAAACCCTACCCTAGGGATCCAAATAGCCCAATGTAGGTAATATTTACAGACTTTGGGGCCCAGTGTAGGGATTATTTGTATACATGGATCCCTAGGGCTAAGCCTTCATCCCTAGAGGTAAGGAGCGCCTAGCTATAGTTCAGGTCCTCTCCTGTCGTCTCTTGTAGCTACTGATAGCTGATAGTGGGTTTAGGGTTAAGGGTTTAGGGTTTAGGATTTAGGGTTTAGGGTTAAGGGTTTAGGGTTTAGGGTTGATGTTGAACATCCTGTGTATGCTTGAGCTCCTTACTCCCCCAGGTATGAGGAACTTAGGATCATGCAGGATGTGTAGTACCCCTGAGGGTCCAAGGACCCAAGTAGGGTTTTAGGGCCCAAAGACTATAATATCAATGGTATTTGGGCCCTAAAGCCCCAGTATTTGGGTCCTTGGACCCTTAGGGTACTAACCGCTAGACCAGTGCAACGTAATGCCTACTAGATCCTAGGGGACCATCTTTTCACGTGATGTTCTGAAAGCACGAAACTCCTGAACATGTCACCCAGCTTAGGCTTTAGGGATTTAGGGTTTAGGAATTTAGGGTGTCAGGGATTTAGGGTTTGGGGCTCAAGTATCACAACTTAAACGTACCGGGGTGTTTCAGGGCGAGTGTAAGAGTGGATCCCTGCAGCTATCCCTATGTCATATATAGTCCCCCTTAAGTAGATAGAATATGGCTTTGGGTATATTATAGTAAGATCCCTACATTCCCCATATTCTATCTACTTACGGGGGACTATAAACCCATCTATCCTCATCATGGTACCTATATATATATATACACCCTCTCCTTAAGAACCAGCAAGCCCTAACACCTGCATGGTATACAAAACTATGTTATCTTCCATATTCTTTTGCACTCTCCCTTACTTAAAATTTAGAGCCCTGTCTACACAATGCGATAGCTTCCGTTGTACTTTCCACTCCCCCTTGAAGCACCAGCAAATAAGATCTGAGCCGCAGCGCTCCACCTCCATCGGGGATTGACAGTTTGGGGCTCAGAGTTTTTGTTTTTTTTAGGGTTTAGGCTTTAGAGGCTAGGGTTTCTGGCTCGGAGTTTTGGGCTTCGTGTTGCCTTTTACAGTGGAACGCGGGAAGCTAGAGCTTGAAGACGCGAGCGGAAACCAGCCTACTTCCATGACCCAGCATTGTGTCATTTACCATGCAGCCTACACCCTAAGCTTAAGACTGGGCTGACGGCTTTGGACCCTAAAGCCTAAGCCCTAAATCCTAAACCCTATACCCTAAACCCTGGAACTCTTCCCCGCGAGGCCCTTTGGAGTCGACTATATCGACAGTGCCGCTCCTAAAATGAGTGCCTCGTCTCAGTAAGCCGTCTGGAACCTATTTTATTTGGGGGTACTATGGTACCCAATATAGGGTTTAGGGCCCTATAATGGGGAATCAAATGGAAAAGAAAATTGAAAATGAAATGGAAACTGGGATTATATAGGGGCTATTTGTAAGTGCCCTGAGCCTTCAAATAGACGCATGCTCCTGAGAATGGTTCACCAACAGAGACTTGGGTTTTTGAATGTGAAATGGTTCAGGGTTGTATATTTCAGGGTCTGACAGTCTACATGTTCTTGTTCACGGTTTGCTGCTTGCAGGCTTTGATGCTTAGGGGCTTAGGGGATTTAGTAACTTGGTTATACATACACTCCCGGAACCTAACATGGAAACCCAAAAAGGGCCCTATATAGACTACAGTCCTTCTAAAAGGGTACTATATGGGTTTCCATGTTAGTTTGGGGGAGTGTAAGTCTACAAGCAGAGTACAGCACAGTAAGCTCCACCGGGGTACTTATAAGCTGTGAAAAGCCTGCTTACAAAGTCCCCTGAGCCTCTGAGCGATGAAGCACCTACCAGGGCTATGGTGTAGGGTTTAGGGTTTAGGGTTTGGGGGGTTTAGGGTTTAGGGTTTAGGGTTTGGGGGGTTACGGGTTTAGGGTTTAGAGTTTAGGGTTTAGAGTTTAGGGTTTAGGGGGTCAAGGTCTACGGTTCTCCCACGCCTCAGAAAAGTCATGACCTGTCCTGCATCGTCCGCGCTCGCCCTGGGTAGTGCCTCATGTGAGCTACAGTCTACACTCCTTAAAGGGTGGTTATAGAGGGGATTATATAGGGGCATTCTTACAGGGGTCATAAAGGGGGATACTGGACTACAGCTCATGTGTTGTTTATACCCACCCAACAGAGAGCACAGCAAAAAAGCCTTCTGGCATGGATTGGAAGTACTGTGAAGGAGGATCCTCGAGTTAGGAGAATGGATTAATCGCCATCCCCAAGAATGTTGCGGTTGAGGGTTTAGGGTACCCATGATTAATAAACCCCCTCCTTTTCAGGGCCTAAATATGCGGATCCCTTTTATAATCCGCATTCAGGGGAGCGGGTTTATCAATCAGGGGTCTGGGTTACTCTCCCCTCCGCTCTAAGAACAAGTGTTCCCCTGAGTGTAAAGCGGCATTATTTTTTGGACTTTTGATCTTTACCCTACTGGTCCAAGGACCCAAATGCTAGGGTTTTAGGGCCCCAATACCATTGATATTATAGTATTTGGGCCCTGAAACCCTATTATTTGGGTCCTTGGACCCTTAGGGTTAGGAAGCCTTGATTAGTAGGGGTGGAGTGGTTAATTATCAGGGGGAGAGGATTATGCATGCTGTTGTGCTGACCCCGTAGTATGCCTGCGGCGGCCGGGTGGCGTAAGTCATAGGTTCCACTACTACCCCCCTCTGGTTGTCTAAACTCCTTGAAGAGGGACAATATAGGGTTTAGGGTTTCCCTTTTAACTCAGGTATTCAGGGATAACTAGGCCTAATTGAGGTTCTTTCTGGGCGGGGGAACCCATGAGTAGGTTACCTAGACTTCTTGCTCTACCCCCTTTTTGGGGGATCTCTAACTTTATGTCGAGTATCATCTATATACAAAAGTGGTTCCCTAAAAAAGGGGTAGGGTATAGACCCCTAGGTACATGGTAAAAAAGAGTTCAGTAGCATCTACCGGAGATGATCTGGGCCAATATGGCGGCTTGAACACTTGGAGGCCCATAATCCAGACACCAGAATACGAGAAACCTCGCGAAAAGGGACCCCCGCAAGAATTTCTGGACACCTCCATTTGAATCAAACGAAGTGTAGGGGGGCATAGGATAACCTTCTTAGACCCTTCCTTTGCTGATTAGTTCCTGAGAGATAATGTAAGGGCTCCAGAGAGCTTCGCGCATGCTTTCAAGTTGTCGGAAGCTACCGACTGTGGAGGAAATCTTGCACCGCCCTAGATAACTTCTACCTGAGGAAGTACAGTATGTCAGTATGTTGGGGGTCGTAAGTGCTGCAAGATTTCCGCCGAATGTCCGTGATTAAGGACCGAAACTTGTTCAGAGCCCACAACTTCATGTTTTCGCATAATGTATACACATTGTCTCCATTTCGGATCCCCGCCCTACCATGTAGAGTACCGAAAAGGGGTCGCATGTGGATAGCCTCTTCTATAAACATACGTGTGTATGTTTTTGTAGCCAGGGTCCCAAACCCTAAACCTTCAACAGTCCCGCGTTTTGTTACATAGGCACGGCTCACTTAACTTTGCCGCCAATGGCATTCCAACTGGAAGCCGCCCCTTGACATGTTTGGTAGTGAAGAAAGGTTAGGATTCAGGTATCAGGGTTCAGGATCTGGAGTTAAGAATTTAGGGTTCAGGGTCTAGGAGTACGAACCCACGGCTTGGTGTTTGTATTTCGGCTTCCAATTTCTGATCAGACAAGATCCAAGTTATAATCTGATGAGATACTTTTGTCAAGATTTCTCCCTCAAACGTACTATTGTAGATAACACTGGTGTTTCGCAATAGTCCTAGTGTGTAGTAAGTACCTCCTCCTTAGGGTTGCTTTTGTAAGCATGTTCCCTTATCGTAGACAGGCCCCGCCTCCTGAACACAAACAGTCCATCATGGTACGAATATATAATTATAGTTGGTGGGCTTATCATTACTATCATTGTTCGGCGGCGGGGCTGTTAACTCTGACGGGGAGGTGATTGCCGTTGGGGTTATTGGTTTCCCGGTGTACCTGCGTACAGAATCCCTTTCTTTTCTTCCTGTAAAAGAAATAGGGGCATGCCTGTGTTTAATTTAACAAGAACTAGAAACAAGCAAGATTTCACCTTCTAACGGCCTTGTATGAACCCCTGGGTATATGTGTGCTGTATAGCGTTTTGTCAAGTAATTCCTCTTTCTACTTGTGCAAACGTCCTGCTATGTTTGCTTCCAGCCCTTTGCAAGACTCCCTATAACTCCCTATACGCTTTTTCCAGTTTTCCAATTCCATATCATACCTTTTTTGAGAACTGCGGTTTCATGTAGGGCTCCTTGGGAAATTGGAAACAAATATCCCAAACCCTAGACCCTATCATACATACGGTTTGCATGTATATGGGATGTCCTTGGGGACGAGGGTGCGTTCGAAGACATTGTCTGGGATTGAGGTGAGGGGAATACGTGCAGAGAGGTTTGTGAATGGTTGTGAATTCAGGCTTTGGGGTGTATACCCTACATCCTAAAACCCTATAATCCCTAGACCTAAACCCTAAACCCTATACATACATCTAGAACCATAGACCCCAAACCCCAAACTGGGTCCTATGGCCAGTCCTTAACTTAACGACTCAGAGTACAGGGTCTGAGGAGTGGAGTTTGCATGGGGTGTGGGCTTTAGGGTTTACCTGGACCCTCCAATGTAGTTCCTTTTTGGGGTTGGTATGGTTTTTTGGTTAGGAATCTTATTAAGACCCCCAAAAAGGTACTACATTGGAGGGTCTAGGTAGGGTTTAGGGTTTGGGGATTAGGACTTAGGTTCAGGCCCCCACCCAGTAACGGTGCTATGTCGGGAGTATATTGGGATCTTACTGTAATTAGCCATTGTTCCCTTACGGTCAGTTATAGTGGGTGGGGCCTAAACCTAGAGCATGCGCACCAGGCCCTAAAGTGGGCCGAAAATGTTGATGGGCAGCGTGCCAACATTCCCTGCTTCTTGACACGTCTGAGAGTACTGGAGATGCAGCAAACAGGCTGCAAAAGGGGTCATAAGTCTTCTGATCCCTAAACCCTAAACCCTAACCCCCTTAATCCCAGTGATCTGCTTGCTATTATGTCCCCTAAAACCCCTCAAACCCAAGTAGAAGATGGGGCCGGACGCGTGGTTTCTCATTGCGCGTCTAATGAATCTGATGGCCTCTGAGCGCGCAACGGGAAGCGGCAACGCATGTGCTTTGGATATTGCCCCCTCTCCCCCCCCACCCTATTGTAGTTGTAGAACTACTGTATACGCCTCGTGCCTGTATGAAGCGTTCTAGAAACGGAACTGTCATACAGAGCCTATGGTGCGGCCAGCAGCAGCGTTCTGAGCTCCCCAGCACGGCCTTTTTTTTCCCTTTTTGGGATCCCAAGGTCCCGTATAAACGTAGCCAAGAAAATAGTACAGTAGAGTATATTATAGTACATGATAGTATATTAAAGTATATTCTAGTACGTTATGGTATATTTTAGTACATTATATATAGTATATTGTAGTACATTATAGTTTACTATAGTGTATTATAGTATGTTATAGTATATTATAGTATCGGTTTCTTGTGATCCCGGTCGTGTTGCCTGCTTGTTTCTGCAGATCCAAGTAGATTGCCTCTGTGCTTATCATGTCTGACAGAACTGACCATAATCCGAAAAGGACATTTAAGAAGAACTCCTGAATTATCCCTCGAAACGAAGAGACAAGAAGTTCCGTGCAGGTAACTTCCGGCCCACGTGGAGACGTGGCATCTTGCTTTGCATTCAGCATGTGAGTTTCAGGACTTAGAAACTCAGTTTCCGTGTGTTTTTCCACTTTCTTTTCCGTTGGACTCCCTTTTTGTCTCCAATTATCCCTACACAACCCTAAGCCCTAAACCTTCAACCCCCATCTGGGTCAGCAACCCCTGTATGGGTTTGATGGGGCCTTAAAGACCCTAGACCTTGAGCCCATCAAGTCTTTGATGGTTGGCCATCTTGGATGTGCATTCCAAACGGCTTCAAGATGCTAACAGCCACAAACGGTTTAGGGTTTAGGGTTTAGGGTACTTGCCATACATAGGGGAACACCCATATAGACCCCAAGATACTCTTACGAGACGTCAAAAGAGGTACCCCTAATTTTGAGAAACCCTAAAGCCTAAACCTTATCTTCCTCTATATACCACTATAACCCTAAAAACCCTTGTATATCCCCTATGTCCCCTATGAAGGTACCCCTAATTTTGGGCCACCATTTCCTTCCAGAACTTCGAACCCTTCTTCCATGTGATAGTGACTCTTTCCAGAAGCCTGTGGCTCCCTCAATCCTAAACCCTAAACTCCTAGGGACTCTTGGGACCCCC
>CAJNIZ010019125.1:62678-77893 GCA_905231905.1 Symbiodinium pilosum
TAGTGGGGGTCCAAAGAGTTCCTACAACCTAAATCTCAAACCGTAAACCTGTATTCCTACACCCGTACCGATGTAGTCGCCTATCGGTCAACAGGACGCAGCACAGGCATGTGTGAGCTGCCAGTATTTCTGGAAAAGGGTGCGTGCATCTCAAGCCCACACACAACAGATCATTCTGCACTCGGTAGCTTTATGCTTCTATGGCTTACAGTGACCCTTAAGTAGATAGAATATGGCTTCGATAATATTTTAATAAGATCCCCATATACCCCATATTTTATCTACTTAAGGGGGACTATATTTGCAATGCAACCCGCAATTTGATCGAAATCTGAGTATCATACAAATTCCTATCTGAGGCCCAGGACGACGGGCAAAAGAAGCAAAGCAGCGCCACAAAAGACCTTCTCAAGAGGTCGGCTTGGGTTTTGTGACTTAACCCCGACCTCTGAATAATAACCCCCCTCCCCTTCATAGGGATTATAGTAAGGATCCTAATATAAATGCCCTTGAAAGGAGGGGGGTTATTAATCATGGGTCTACAGCAAGGTGCTGGGTTTAGGGAGTTTGGGGTTCCCGGGTTTGTGCGCTTGCGTTGCAGTACCGTGCCTTACTGTGGCTATAACGGTTCGGTATAGGATCGGGCTACAGGGCTTTCGGGTAAGAGCAGGAACAGAGGATGCTGAAAAGCCTCCCTATATATCCTCAAGCCATTGCACAATGACATTACTTCTACTTTGGCCTCAGTAGATCATGTAGATTCAAAGTGTGCGGCTGGCTTGTAACAGCTGATGCTTAGAAGTGAGTCAAGCATCTGAAGTTCTAGCAGGCGGACTTGAATCGTTTTTGCATCATGGTAGAGTCTATAGGGGCCTGTAACGTAGCTTTCACTTTTTGGTTAGTAAGCCAGTTTAGAAGTATGGAATAGTACGGACTAAATCAAAAATGCAAGATCGTTCATGGTTCCAAGTATGCTAAACACCAACATAACCCCTATTTGGGTATCTAGACAAGCAGGATTTACATTCCGTCCATCCGCAGTATGCGGACTTTCACATTAAACCCTAATTAATCCCTGTATGGTAGTTTCCCTATCTAGGGGGCCAATGTATGTAGACCCGAATAAACTAGAATCCTTAGTACTGAGAGCCCTTTCAAGGGGAATCCCTAAAAGCATTAACCCTAAACCCATCATGTCCTGTGTCTTGCAGGCAGCTCCAGAAGACGCAATTGTGTACCTTCTGGAAGAGGTGCCTCGCTTATGGTTTTGAGTTCAGGGTTTAGGTTTGGATTTCAGGGTTCGGGGTTGAGGGTTTAGAGTTTGGGATTTGAGGTCTGGGGTTTACTTGCAGCTTCGTGGGGCTCCGTAACTGCTTATGACTGGGATTCTAACCCTACTTATAATCGGGCTACACTCCCCCAAACTAACATGGAAACCCATGTAGTCCCCTTTTAGAAGGACTGTAGTCTTTATAGGGCCCTTTTTGGGTTTCCATGTTAGTTTCCGGCAGTGTAACCCCTTTAAGCCCCATTTGGGGGGATTAAAAGTAGGCTCAAAAGCGGCTCTACAGCCCATTTATTTTAGGGTTTAGGGAAAGTCCCATGAACTTCCAGGGAACAGCCACCAGCTGGTGGTGGTTCAGATATGGTAGTTTCCCAAAATAAGGGGACCCCAATATAGACTCCAAAATACTATAATCCTTATTATAGGGACCCTCAAAAGCGTACCCCTAATTTTGGGAAACCCCCATATGGGGGGCACCGTCTGCTGGTGCATTCTCCGGGATCACAGTGGTCTTTACAAAGTTTGTTTAGGGTTTAGGGCAGCATTCGTCTCTTACATTGCTCTGGAGCACGGTCAAGTGAAACCTTAAAATCAAAGCTTCTTGGTATTCCAGGATTTCCAACTATAGGGTTTGGTATAGGGTTTGGAAGGCAGCTCAAAAACCCACCCTACCCTCTCAACATACACTTTCCCAGCAGTTCAAACTGATTGTGAGGGCAATGACCACTCCGCCAAATCAGCGCACCATGTGATTTTTTCGCCGGGTTATCAGGACAGGATCAAGTTCTCAAAATCTAAATCCTGCGGCCACCCCGCGAAATATCGGTACGAGCTAGTTACCAAGCAGGCCCTCATTTTTCATAATCACTACCTCAGTACGAGTAGCACGGATGTTACGAGGTTGTTTGAGGTATAGCATTTTTTCTTTAAGAAAGAAAACGCCACATACGGCGGTAGCCTGATGACTGCGCCAATGCGCAACCCTGCTCTTTTCCAAATGTACAGCCAGAACGTTGGGAGCACATGGCAAGCCTAAAAACTGTTGTGGGGATTGGGGCAGGTTTGTATCGAAGCCATCTTTTAAAAGGCATTTCCATCCAAAGAAGCTCGAAGAATGCAATCAATGGCAGCTGCCTTCTGAAAGCCATCTTACAACGTAGCAGCCATGTTCAGCTAGGAACGGCTGTAAAACCCCAAGCCCTAAACGCTCAATTCCCTAAATCCAAAACCATAAGCTTGCTAGCTTCAGCTGGAAAATGACACCCATCAAAATCCTTAACCCCTTAAAACGAAGCCGGCTTTGTAGTTTACAAGCTGGTGGTTAAGGGCTTAGAAGTTTAAGCTCTTTTCGGGTGCAGGGGTCTACTTGCAAAATGGAAGTGGAAGCTACTACATATATGGCTCATAAGGATTATACGTATATTTATATACTAGTCGCGCTGACCATCCAAGTCGGGTGCATTTCAAGCTTGCAGGGCTGTGGCTAAATTTGCGGAATTGGAGCTTGCTTTTTGGGGCTCGCTGTACGGAGTTCACTGCCGCAGTTGCTTTTGTTGAGTTTTCAGCTCTTTGTTTCAGAGTTTGATAAGCTCTCATTCAGAAGCCCCAAGCAGTAGACCCGAATCCTCGAATCCTGAATCTTAATCCAGTATACCCTCGGCCCTATGCCTGTGTATCTAAACCACATATTGACTGCAATTCAATTCTTGATTTGTACTTGCTTCTCCATTAACCTCTAGAACCCTAAGCCCCAACTTTTCCCTAAACTTAAAATTTTGAAGCCGCAAATCCCAAACCCTGAATACTGAACACCAAGCCAGAACCCAAAACCACATATCCTAAACCCCATACTTCCTGAAACATCTGAAGTGAGCGGTGATCAGTTCCTCATCCCGGCCCCTGACGCCGACAATGGCAACTTTGTTGGTCAATGCATTTTCCGGCTCAGGGCTTAGGGTAGGGAACTTAAATTGAGTTCGGAATCAAAGTGCACAACCTTCAGACTTCAAGCCCTTTTCAGGCTCAGGTACCCCGGAACGGATCTGTAAAAAACCCAAACCCCTGAACCCGTAGACCCTTGAGCCCCAACCCATACACCCAGAAACTCTAAGTTGAAATCACCGCAGATTAACCTGCAAATTCCTCACCAAGGAATTGCTGTGCCAAGGGGTCATCTTGTACGTTTGCCCACAGTGTGGAGGCGGGTTCTTCACAGCGTGCGGGATGTGGGGCTTGGAGGTCCACCCATGCTGGAGACAGGGTTTAGGGTTTAGGGTTCAGGGTTTAGGGTTTAGGGTTCAGGGTAGTAGCCCAGGAATCCAAGTGCCCGAGGATCCGGGGTTTTGGCATACGGTCAGTTAGGTAATGATGGATTTTTGGGGAAGACAACGGAAGGCTGAGACGATTGTAGCCTTTGTTGGAGCCCTGATATTACACAGTCCCATATATTTGGATAATCTTGACAACCTCGCTATGAATCTTCAGTCCTTGGACCCCTCAGGGCAGCCATGAAATAAACCCTAAGCCTCAACCCTGATCCGCATGTCCGATAAAGCCCTACAGCCTCCACGGGTTAATATAGTCCTAGCAGCCCAGGTACCCATATAGTAGGTCCTTGGCTTACAGATAATATATAACTATATAAGGTCTTAAGGACAGGAACCCAACATATAGGTAACTGGGCCTCTAGGATAGGTTTGCAACGTGTGGTGTTTCCCGATTATGTAGTTGTCCTTTCTTGGGCGCCTCTACGCAAAGGAAAGGTTTCTGGTATATATGGGGGTTTGTATTAGGGCCCCTTATCCCTAAGGGTCCATGTACCCAATATTTTGGTACTTGGGATTTGGGTAGTAGTAATTATAGTACAGGTTTAGGGTAAGTATATGATTATTGGGTACTTGGACCCTTAGGGTATGTCCGGAAACTAACATATCTACTCAGCAGTTTGTCCGGATCCGCACAACTGGGACACATTCGGAAAATACGTCTTCGGTTCCGGGAGTAGGGTCTAGACGCTGCTTGGATGATGTTTTGATTTAGTAAGACTACTTACTATACATTGCACAACTTAGATCCTAGGCACAGAACCTCGTTTAGGTCATTACGGTAATGCTGGAGCCCCAAACCCTGGCCCTAAGGGTCCAGTATACAACAACCATAGATTTGCAGATTATTACAGGTTATTGTATTTGAAACCGTTACCTAGGCTTGGGGGAGTATATATGCTAAACCCTAGACCCTGTAGACCCTGAAGACTACAAATCGTAAACCTTGAACCTTGAATCCTAAACCTAACACCCTGAACCCTAAAGCCCTAAAATCTTAAACCCTAAAGCCCAAAAACCTAAAACCCCAAACCCGAAACCTTAAACCTTAAAACCCAAACCCTAGAGCCCTAAACCCTGCAACCCCCAACCCTAAACCCTAAACCTCTAACCCTAAAGCCTAAAACCTGCATCCCTGAACCCTAAACCGCTTGGCCAGGAGCTGAAAGAATTGCCAGACCTGCGACGAACTTCTTTATGCAAGCAGCCGCTGGGCAGGAATTCGATGTGTTTTTGAAGTGTATAGATCATTTCAAAGGTTTATAGGGGTAGTTTGGGTTTAAAGTATTAGGGTTCAGGGGTTAGGTTCCTGTAAATCAAAGTGGTTTACGAGGGTAGATTGGGCTTATAGATTTGCAGTTCAGGGATGAGGGTCATGGGTTGGGATTTGAAGTGCATGCTCAGGGCTTGAAAGCTCTAAGCTCTAAAACCCTGAACCCTTTTTTAGGTTGGATCCTAACTTCACAAGGTAATCACCTTCCCTAATCCCCCCGCCCCCAGCCAGTACAGTGCTATTACAGGTTTGAGGGATATTTGATATTTGGGGTAGGTGGGTGTGATTCAAGGGAGTTAGCAATTCTGTTGTTAAGACGGCGTGCCTGTGGATGAGCTAAGGCAGTATTCAACGCTGAGGGCTTCGGATTCAGGTTTAAGGGTTTGGGTTCAGTCAACACAGCTCTGTTAAAGAATGCAGCTTGCACCGATTTCTCTCTGAGAAGGCTGTGGGAACTACACAATATGTGTCCCTAAACCCGAAACCCGAGACCATAAACCTTAGGTGTGTGTTCCGGACTCGGTTCTTGGCATGTCGCAGCCCTGCAAAGAAGTGCTTCGCCAATTCTCCTCCCCACCCATGTGAACCCCTTAACCTCTTAAGGTTTAAGGCTTAGAGGAAGAGTCCAAGGACACACCTATGGCTTCAGCTACCACATGGTTTGTATTATCTAACATCCATCATGTTCGGGTCCTTGGGGCCCCTAACCCTGAGCTCCGTTCATGTGGGTTGCTGTGAAGCTACTCAAACATTATACTTTCCCTAAACCCTAAACCGGGCTTAGGGGGTTCAGGATTGGGATGGCATGGCACTTACTTTTCCTGGGATGATTCACCCAGCTTTAGGGGGACAAGCTGAAATGGCTCATGACGCGCCCAGAGCTCTGCTTTCTTGGACATGATGAAATTTGGGATAGTGGAAAATGAAATGGAAACTATTATATTATATAGGGGTTATGTAGGGCTTGTATAGGGGTTTATAAGGTCGGCTTCTTGTTCCCGGCGGGGATGCTGAGTTTGTTACCCCCCCGTCGCCCTGGACAGTTGGCCAGACCATCTGTCGCTCTGGGCCATCCTCAAGAAGAAGACGTTGAGGAGCTGTTTCCTGACTTGGCCGAGGGTCCGGAGGTCACCAGGAGAAAGCCCCGGTCATGAAGATGAGTTTGCTCAACCCTTCTTAGTGGCTCCTCGTGGAGCATTGGGGACTGCCTTACTCCGTGGGTGCGTTGGCCGTTGCCACAAATTACGATTATGACTTTGCGGTAGCCAACGTGGAGTCTCTAAGGGAAGAAGCTCTCAACGCAAGTGAAGTGGCGCTTGAGAGGTCAAGAAAGTGCAGCTTGGAATTAGATGACCCCATGGAAAACTTGGGCCAAAACCTTCCTACCGGCTTGGATTACGTGAGCAGTGTCGTAAAGGCCCGTGGGATTATTCTAAGTTCAATGCCTTTCTTTGACAATTCAAGCTATATAGTAATTAACAGGCAGTGGAGACAGGGAGCTACCAGAGACGCCAAAAAGGTGTTACACAAGCTTACGTAACATGGATGCATAGTATGTTGTGGAAATCATGTGGCGGCGGAAATCGTGTGGGGCTTTTTCCTCATTCTAGCACGGCGGCTCATTAGTATTCAAGGTACCCGAAAAGGGTCGGCAATTTCAGCAACACCGCATATAGTTCATGATACGTGTTCTTACCTTGTTGAACTCCTTTACAGCAACCCCCCTAAACCCAAAACTCAGTCATCCAAGGTGGTTGAAAGGACGCTGTCCTCAATCCGCAGAGAGTTGCAGGCGGCAGTCAGTTTTGGGCTGACCGGTAGCTTGAAGGGTCATCAGCTGTAGCTGATATGAGCTGTAGTCTAAACTCTTAGTATCCCCTCGGTGACCCCTATAGTAGCCCCCCCCACATAAGCCCCTTTAAGGAGTCTTGACTATAGCTCATATGCCAGTACAGAATCCTTCCGCATAAGTTGGCTGCGAGCGTCATTCCTCTTAGCCCTGAAACCTCAAACCAGATGCAGTTGCTAGGATATTTAGTAGTTTCCCTAATGGTTTTAATAGGGGACCATATATACTAACATTTTTCAATGGGTTTAGGGGCCAACCTAGGTTGCCACCCTTCACATCAACCTGGCTCTTGCTCTCATGATAGCCGTTACGTAAGAGTCAAGGAAGTTGTGAAAGAGGCTACATATCCCTAACTTCGGTTACACTACTTATCATCCCTTGCATCACCAACCTACTAAGCCCCCCGAGCCGTTACAAGGGTGATGGCAGCTGAATTTTATTGGTACGATGTTTTCTTCTCCTTCCTTGTCTTCCACTACCCAGACAATTATGATTGCGGCTGTGACAACTAGTAGCGCAATGTCATTCCTTGTCTTGTAGGGGACATGTAGGGGCATAACTTCAACAATGGAGGATCAGAGGCAGAAGAAAGTGGAAGGTTCAACTCAGTGGCTTTCCCATCTGCAACAGGTATGCCCATGGTCACTTGGCTGCAGCAGGAGTTCTGTGGCTCCGGTGAGTTTCTGCAGGGTTTTCGGAATTGGACATTTGGCCAAGATAACTAACCCTAAACCCGAAATCCCAGACCCCAACCCCAAAACTAAATCCCAAACCCTAAGTCCTAAACACCGAAAGCTGAACCCTAAACGGAGCTGCATCATGCCAGAAGTAGCGCTGCCAAGAACGGACTTGCAGTTCCAAGGTGTTGGGCACGAGCGCCGTAGGGAGACTTCAGTGCTTCATAACCCTAGGATTGCGGGTTCAATTAGGGTCTAAGTACTCAAATGGGTAGTTCCCAAAATTAAGGTCCCATTTTGGTACCCTTGTCTTTAGGCGCCGTAATAGAATGCATAGACCAAAGGGGCCGAAAATTTCGAGAACAACACAAATAACACAAGGGGTATGGGCCCCAACTAGAATCTGGAGTGCGTCTGGTACCTAAGACAACTGGGTTGCTGTTAAGGAACTTAAATTAAGTTACTATATTCGGGAAGCCCTATTATTTACTATATATACCCATTATGGTAACTTAATTTAAGTTCCTTAACAGCAACCCAGAAGCTCTGTCAAGGATTCTTGGGCATGCCTCGTGGCGTCTACAGCTCTCTTCCTGCTGACTGCTATCTGGGTGGTTGTCAAAATTATGGTATATATTGGGGTTATATAGAGGTTGTATAGGGATAATGGAAAAGAAAATGGAAACTACAACTATATAGGGGTTGTAGTGGGTATATAAAGTGGGTGGTTGTCAAAATTATGGTTTCTTGTTGGATCCCTATTATAATACGGCACCTAATATCTAGGGCACCCAAAAAGGGATCATAATTTTGACATCCACCCATGTAAAACCTCACGAATCTGATCCTGCCATGGGTCAGAACCCAGCTGTGCTAGTGTTTGTACACAGTGTGACCTGTATTTGACAAATGCTTACGTAATCCCACTTTCAGAGGGCTTGCTCATGCGACGCTTTCTCAAATTCTTACCGACCTCTGGGCCGGTCTTGGTGGAAATTCGAACAGTTCCTTGTCTACTCGCATGGCTTGAACCCTGAATGAGTGTCTATACAACGTGCAACCTAGGGCATTACGCCCTTTACTCAGCAAGCATGATCTATTGCCGCAACAGTGGCCTCCAGCATTGGTTTATGGTCTGTATTTAGCTTTGACCATCGACTAGCCTCAAGCTTTTTCTGCTTCTAATTATCCAGTCCACTAAGGCACAAGACCTATATCTTAAATCCTGAACCCTAAACCCGAATCCTCAAACCTGTATCCTAAATCCCTACCTGAACTCCAAGAGTATGCAGACTAACTCCCTTGTTTGGCTCTTTTTGTTACCTATTCTAGGTACCCCAGTATTACATGTAGTACCCTTTCTTCCCTTTCGTATTTTGGGGTCTCCTTATTCGAGCTGGCCATTAGGAAAAAGGGTAGCCTTGCTGTCAAGGGCTTACTGGGGAACCTAGTACTTAACCCTTATCGAACCTCAACCCCCCAAACTCCAAACCCCAAATCCCTCGAACCCTATGAACCCCAAAAGGACCTTAAACCTCAGATGTAGATGCCTGGGGAAGTACTAACATTATCCCTTTGTAATGCAATGCGCATCAACGCTCTATTGTCGCAAAATGGCCGCTACATACAATCCATGACAGCTCCTGTAGAAATCCAGTTTCCATTTCAGTCCCTTTTTTCTTCATTGGCTTCTCCGCTATCACTATTCTGGTAATTTCGGCTACTGCAAGCCTAAATACGTAACCCAATGCCCCAAGCCCTCAACTCAACACTAAATTCTGAACCCTACACCCTGAATGGTAAACTCCACACCCTGAATTTTAAAATCCTTAACATTAGGCAGTAAGCCCAAGCCCTGAGCCCTAAACCCTAAACCCTAAACCCTCAACCCTGAGCTCTTCAAGTAGCTCCTGGTTAGAGGTGAAGCTTACCTTCGCCGCACCTTTGAGGCTCTTTGTTTCAAGTACACCCTCAGGGTTTAGGGTTAGGGGTTTAGGGTTAGGGGTGTAGGGTTAGGGGTGTAGGGGTAGGGGTTTAGGGTTAGGGTTTAGGGTTTTGATTTGGGGTTACGAGTTTAGGGTTTTGAGTTCGTGGTGTAGTGTTTAGAGGGTTTACAGTCTAGGTTTAAGAGGCAGTTGCTAGGAGGGTAACCTCCTATACATAAAAGATTGGTAGAAGGGTGGTGGGCCATATGAGGTCTTTGTTGGCTTCGTTTAAGGGTATCCAGCTGATAAATAGCTACTTGGAGGTTTCCTTCTTGTCTTTAGCAGTTAAAACCTTCAGAGCATCGAACGTGGGTGTGGTGTGTTTCTTTCGGGTTGCGGGCTTCAGGGTTTAGGAATTATGGTGTTGGAAGTAGGCACGTAGAGTCTGGGGTGTAGGTGTGGTTTTGGAAAGCGATTGAGGGTTTTGGGTGCACGAGCTGTTCCGGTTGTGTGTTATCTGGCTTTCCGTGTTGCTGGAACTAACCGTTGAGTTATCTTGGAGGCACAATGCATGTTTGCCATACACACTCCACACAAGGCTTCGTGACTGCGGAAACAAAGTTAATGGACTTTTCGGCTTGGTTGAGGGTATAGGGTCTACTTGGAAGCTCTGGGTTTAGGGTCTAGGGTTTAGTGAATACCCTGCAGCAGCCTAAGTACTTCATATCTTGGGAACTATGGCATTCTAGTAGTTTAGGGTGATGTGGGAATTTTGTCATCATCAGTAGTAATTCGGCCGTGGAAATCCTACTTGGTGTTGATTTGCTTATAATGCCTAAATACCTGTATGACCTACTTACTAAGCCGCTTGAGCCTAAACTCCTCCGACAGTCTAAACGCTACGTATCCATATAGCTCTTGTGTATCCCAACAACACCTTTAAAGCGTCCATTGATGACACACTTGCTAAATCTCCTGAGGATTCAGGGGGCTTGCATGGTGGTCCGTCACGGAGACACCACTTCGTGACAGATCCGCTCTAATTCACTATAGGAAGCTGTATACATACATACCTACATACATACAAACATACATACGTACATACATGCATACATGCATGCATGTATCCATGCCTACATGCCCACATGCGTACATGCGTACATGCATACCTACCTACCTACCTACCTACCTACATTCATGCGCAAACAAAGACGTACAGAGAGAGAGAGAGAGAGAGAGAGAGAGAGAGAGTGTGTGTGTATGTATATAATTATAGATAAAGGTATATATATATATAGTATGCATATACAAAGGCATTTACGTGTCTATGTGTGCGTGTGTGTGCGCGTATGTATATATATATATATCTAGACAGAAGCTGCCAACCGTACCGTTTCAGAAATCCTTGAACCCTAAGCTTTGCATGGCTACACCCCCGCCCCCGCCCCAAGCCAGTAAACGTACTAAAGCCCTGACCATAACTTAACTCCCTGGTGCTTAGTTAGGGAATGGGGCAATGGATCCCTATAGTAATCCCTTAATCATCCCCAATGATAATGGTAGTCCCTATATATATGGCCCTCAGGTATCCCCTACACCGCAGAACCCTCAACCCCAAATACTGAAACGTACACCTCTCAGCCATGAACCGCCAGCCTGAAGACCTGTAATCCCAACGGCCAGCCTGAAGACCTGTAATCCCAACGACTACAATGGATTGAGGCTTAGGGATTTAGAGATTGAGGGATTTAGGGTTTATGGTTTAGGATCTAGGGTTTAGGGACTTATGACTTAGGGTTTATAAACCTTCAACCCCTGAACCATAAAGCCTCCACGCTTAGCACCTCAATGTGAATAATCCTCCAAGGGTCCAGGTGCCTACATACTTTGCTGCTTGAGCCCCAACGTTCCTATGCAGGAGCCCTCGTGGGGCCCGTTCCTACACTATAGAAACCCTAGACGCTTAACCTTAACCCTAAACCCTAGACCCTTAACCTTTGAGTCATCTGAACCCAACCGTTCAAGCAAGGAGGCCAACAAGCGCCGCGCGCCCCGCGGCCGACGCGAGGGAGCTCCCCGAGGCGGTTAGGGGTGGTTCTATAGGGTTTAGGGGTTAGGGGGTTGGCAGGGTAGGGGGGGATATACAGTAGACAGCGATTCTTCTATAAAGCCCTGGACTCGGATTACATAGGTGGGGGTTGGAAAGGTAGGGATTCCATAGCTGCAGGGAGTATCTCGAGGTTGCTGGAAGGAACCCCAAACCCTAAACCCATTTCAGGGCTTCTATAGGGACTCCACCGCCAGAGTGTAGGGCTTGAAGGCCAGTAGAGAAACATGTTGGGCACAGTAATTGCTTGCTCATTTTTGGGTATGTTGGACGTTTGGTAAACTTGGTTTTCCATGCAGTATTTAGGAACACGACTCCGGGATTCAGATTTTGGGCTTCGTCTAAACCCTGAACCGTGTCAGTTCAGGGTCAAGAGGCTATGGCTTGCAGTTTACATAGGTTGCAACCTATAGGGTGTGGGACACGAGGTCTGCAGATTTGACATTTAAGACTGTTGTGTTTTGGGTTTAGGATGGTTTAGGCTTCAGGGTTTTGGCTTCAGGGCAGACCTCGATCATGGGGCCTCTCCTGATTGAAGGGCAATGCTGCAGGGATGCCCAACCTCGGACGGATTTCTGAGCAACAACGGCAAATGAAGCTGAGCTGCAGCCTCACTGAACCACACATTATAAACGGTGTCAAGGATTGTATTCAAGCTTGTTAGTCATGGAAGCTAGCGCACGGAGTCTCTTGGAGTCTGCAGCCGGCGGAAGGGCCAATGCACACCGGGCAAGGCTGTGCAAGTGCTGGGGTTGAAGCGGACAAATACAGATGACGGTTTACGGTTTATGGTCTAGAAGGAGTCTATATGAAGTTCTATGTTAGTTTCATGGTGTGGCGTACAGGGCTTAAGCCCAAAAGCCTTAAAATGTCACCCTTGCAGCTGCATCTGGATCATCTTGAACCTTTTTGACATGCCAAAGAAAACTAAATCCATGGTCTTGAACACCTCCGCACAAGACCCTCTGGACCCTGAACTGCTCTAAGCGTGTTGCTAGCCCTAGGCAGCCCAGAGAGCTTCCAAGATCTGGCAACACCATAGGAGCTTCCATGGTAATGCGGACGATTATAGTCCCAAATATCTCCTGTACAGGTATAGATACATATATATATATATATGGTTATTTATTTATTCATACCTATTTGTATGCATGTATAGGATTCAGGGGTAAGTTGCCATAGCAAAGAATAATATGAAGGAGAGTGGAGCATGAAGCGAACATTGGGCGATGTAGGATTGCGTAGCGCGAGAAGTTGGGAATTGGGCATATATCATGTAGGGGTTATATAGGGATGATATTCCCTTATTCACCACTCTCAACCCTAAACCCTAAGCCCGAATGTGTAACGCAAGCCGGGAGGTTAGGAAGCCTTACGTTTTTTGTCTGAAAAATGTGCGCGGACGCCAAAGGGCTTAGTTTGGGTTCAGGTCAAGGCGGGGGGGGAAGGGAGGTAGGGTGTAGGGTTTAGGGTCTAAAATCCTTACAGGGCGGTTATATAGGGGATTATATAAGGTTTAAAGTTTGGGATTGAGGGTTTAGGGTGAAAAGTCCCAACCCGAAGACACGTTGTCCGTGACAGATGAAGCAATGCTCGCAATGCCGCCTGGCATTTCAGCCCCTCGGCGGCATCAACGCGGCTGGCCCTACCCAAAGGTTTAGGGTTTTGGGTTTGGGGTTTTTAGGGATATACTTTGAGCCACTGGTGGTTACGGAAACGTTTGGATTCGAGTTCTTGTCTTCGCCCACTTTTGAGGGCGCTGAGGCTTCCGAGGGGCTAGGACGGCAGCAAAGTAACACTCATGATTGGCTACATGGTCTACCTTAGAACGGATACCAATATTAATACCACTTGACTTAGAATGTGAAGAACATTTTGGGTGGTAATACTGATATGACTACTTGTAGCATGCGTATGGGGAACTAGTTTCTTTCTGCCTCCAAGTTTGCGCAGCAGATGTCCTTAGGAACCGCCTCAAGACCGTGTTTCTCATTGTATAGTAAGAAGATGTTTGGATTCCCGACTGCTGTAAGAGGGGCGCCATGACTTAGATCCAAAACCCTCAAATTCTTAATCCCTAGAACCCTGAATTTTAATTCAATATCCCCTTACACCCTAGTACAGCCCCTATTTACTAACTATATACCCTTTAAAGGGACTTGATTGAAACCCGAACTTCTAGGGTCCTTGTTTGGGGGTTGGGTTATCAACACCCTCTAATTATTGTAAGCGCCCCTGGAGAGGAATTTCATTTTCTTCCAGACATGCCAGAGTCTGCTTCAGGGGTTTGGGGGTTAGGGCAGATGGTTTCTCGCTAAACTGTATGGGCTCTCCCCAAATCAGGGGTCCTCTTTCCGTTATCCTTGTCACAAGGATTCGGCCATTCGTGTGGTATCAGGCTTTAGGATCCAAAGTAGGTATGATTTGCAGACTTAGAGAGCTCCGCAGACGTGCTAAGGCCGCTCATGCTTGCGTTCTAGACGCTGAGTTGCTTGTTAGAGACGCGAGAACGTGTGAGGCACATCATCCACGGAGTCCTAGAAAGCCTTAATCAATAAGTTCTTGCACCGGTCTGAGATTCTGGGTGAGAATTTTCCATGTGTGGCAAACTTCCTTGCTGCCGCTTGCACTCGCCAAGCAGCCAGGGACCTGGGGATCTGGGGATACTAGGGTTTACCGTTTAGGGGTTTAGGGCCTAGGGGTTTGGGGTTTAGGGTCTCTGCTGGATCCTTTCAGACTGGTACTTGTGGGAGAACGGGTTCGGCGCTAGATACCTTGCGAAGACTCGATTCAAGCACCTACCTCTCCCAATGGAGAACTTCTTCAGAGAGCTTGGCGAGGCTTCACGTGCAGGAAATTTCAAGAGACCAGCTAAGTTCCTGTATGTTGGTGGGAATCCACCTAAGCCCATGTTAACCCGCAATCCTAGTCCTAATCTGCCAATCTCGGACCATAAGCCTCAATTTCAAAAACTGGGCGAAAGTGCCAAACAAGATCGCACTTTTTTCAGCCTTTGAACCTATTAAGCCCCTAAATAACCCTTATATGTCCTTAGATCTTCCTATATAACTAGTGTTATCACAAGAACCCTTAATGTGGACCCAGCAGAGATCCAAGCCCAAGTCGTGAGGATTTAGGGCGTTAGGTTTAGGATTTAGGGTCAGGGTTTTGGGTTTAGGGTTCAAGGTGTAGGGTTTAAGGTTTAGGTTTAGGATTTAGGGTTTTGGGTTTAGGGTTGCTTGCAGGCAATGGAGGACTGGATCCCAGTAATTAGTAGCCACTATACAGTAATAGTTTCTACGTCGCGCAAGATTGCAGCACTTCCTAGACCCCTCAAACTTGCAGCTCTCCAACCCTAAACCCCTAAACCCTAGACCCTAAACCCTAAACGCCCTAAACCCTGAACCCTCAAGGTCGACCACAACTATGGCCTGGTCGACATGGTGGCGGCACTTCCTTACCGACTTTAAGAAAGCCACTTGACCGACTTTAGAGTTTAAGGATTAGGGTTTAGGGTTGGGGGTTNNGTTGAAGGTTTAGGGTCTAGGGTTACGTAGCCAATGGACTAGGTGTCCTTCCCTAGCTGAATCTAGTAGATTCCTGGGCTGTAGGCAAACCTATGCAGAGACGAAAAAGCAGTAACCAATTCTGCCTATAATTTGGCTTGGCTTTGTCGATTGTTTGGGCTGCTGTAGCCTCACGGTGTGGTCACAGTAGTAGTTTGAGACGAATTGTGCAGGATTGTAGGGGCGGGCTAACCCTAAACCCTAAACCC
>CAJNIZ010019125.1:77993-87993 GCA_905231905.1 Symbiodinium pilosum
GTTCTTGGATTACCCTGAAGGAGAAAGAAGTTTCCCAGAGTTCGGGGTACCTTTGTACAAAAAGGGCTATCGCATTTTGAGGTATATGTTGGGGACCCCATTTCTGGAAACTACCATATCCCTGTATTGAGAAACCCTAGACTCTAAACTCTAGATCCTAAATCCTAAGCCCTTAACCCAATCCCTGTCCCTTGGGGTCCAAGAAATCCCGAGGTGAGACCCCAGCGGTTCTTGGATTACCCTGAAGGAGAAAGAAGTTTCCCAGAGTTCGGGGTACCTTTTTACAAAAGGGCTATCTCATTTTGAGGTATATGTTGTCATTTCTGGAAACTACCATACCCCTGTATTGAGAAACCCTAGACTCTAAACCCTAGATCCTAAATCCTAAACCCTTAACCCAATCCCTGTCCCTTGGGGTCCAAGTAGTCAAGAATGATTTACTTGCCTCAAACCGGAACTACAACTACTATTACCCAAATTCCAAGCATCTAAATATTGGGTACTTGGACCCTTAGGGTGTGCTAGCCCCTAAACCCTAAACCCTGAACCCTAAACCCTGAACCCTAAACCCTAAACCCTGAACCCTAAACCCTAAACCCTAAACCCTGAACCGTAAACCCTAAACTGGATGAAGCCTGGCAAGGCAGCTCCGCCTCTGTTCCACGCGGGCATAGCGCTGAATAAGAGGATTTTGGTTACCCCAGGGGGTGTAGAATGTAGGGTCCAACCCTCCTAGTCAGGACTTTACAAGAGTTCTACAAGAGTCATAGAGTGCTTTTTTGGGGCCTCGGGTAACCAAAATCCACTTATTGGTGCTGTCGAGGGAATAATTCATGAGATGTGAATCGGTGCCATGCTGCTTTATGGAGGAAAGCGCAACCCATGCACGGTTAGAGAAAAGGTTTGGGCTAGGGACGCGAGCGACCTTTGATGCTCCTGGGTTATTTATACCGTTCTTTCCATTGGGATCTCAATACACACCCCCAACATACTACAACTCTCATTATTGTTGGGGCGGCAGGACCTGCGCCCCTATAATAGGATTAGGACTCCTATTTGAGAAGCGCCCAAATGTTCACAAGCCCGTCAATCAGGCTCAGGTCCTTTCATGGATGGGCTATCTTGGATTTTAGGGGCTTTAGGATGTAGGATTTTGTCATTAGGATTTAGGATTTGAGGTTTAGGGTTTAGGATTTAGGACTTTGGGCTTAGGGTCGAGGAGGGTTAGGCTACTCCACCTGACAAGCCACTTAATCTACCCCTATTCGGTCCTAATCGGGAGTTTTAGGTATGGATGTCAAGTAAACCCTAAACCCTAAATACTTCCCAAGCAATAGTAGTCCTTCTTTACCATCCCTTTAAGCGTGACTCGCCACCAGTAATCCCTTCTCCTTTAAACTAAACACCCGCCCCACCCCGCTAATATTACATATTCCCCATTGAGGTATATTATAGTATTTGTGAGAGTGTTTAGTATTAGGGGGTTGGGGAATATTAGGGGGGTTGGGGGGGGCTTAATATGTATAATTCAACACCAGACACCTGAGACCTTCTATGGCGCAAAGAGGACCAATACACAAGGTTCTTCATGCAGAAAACTAGGTGTTTGTTAATAGATTTGCCTCCACTCCCATTTTACGCCGGAACTATCAGCCTCACAACCTGTTCGGAAAGACTTAGGCCCCTTCTAAGCCATAAACCCTAAGTGTGAAGGCAGTTTTGAGCATGGGTTCTGCTTGGCGAAGGGGAGGACGCGGGCCGCATGTGCGCGCGCAAGCTACGAACTTCCTCCGCTGTGGGCTTTTTGTATAGTGTTTAGGGTTTGGGGTCGCATCTGCCGCCTGAACCCTAAAGCCTAACATGTTTACCTGCCCTACCCAAATACACCATGATAATGTATTTGGGATGTCCAGGTAGAGCTTAGGGCTTAAGGGTTTACACGCTGAGGTTGCGGTCATTCGAGCTCATGGGTTGGCATTTCGACAAGGCTCCGCTGAAGGAATGTTGCTACCTTCAAAAGAATTGTGCATGAAATTCCATAAACCCTAAACCCTTAACCTTGGTTCAGTACGGCTCGCCAGACATGGGTGCAAAAATCAGCGCATCCTCATTTGATCTGGATGGGCTGTCTTACCTTCAAGGCCCCTTGACGTATCCAAGTTAGGATCCTATTAAGGAATGTAGGCTTGAGGGCTCAGGGTGTCTAATAGCTCATACTTGCCAGGCGATTCTGGTTAATAGGGTTTAGGGTATATAACCCCAGGTTCCATTTCATTTGCCATGTTCTTTTCCATTTGATTCTCCATTATCCCAATATACAATAGACCCATATATATATATACATAACCCCAATATATAATCTTGTGCGCGCTTCAGCAGGCAGCCAGGGGAAGCCTAGCAAGCAGGTAGCCAGAGGAGTTCTCAGGCGAGCAACTATGAAGAGCTGACATGGTACCTTAAGAAGCCCACACGGTTTGGGGCTTAGGGAGCTCAGGAAAAGCTTGAAAGTATAAGGCGGGGGTCTTGGGGAGTAATCAAATGCGGCTTTTGCGAGAAGCTGAGGGAAGTGGCAAGCAGCAACCCTAGGCACTTAACCCTAAACTCTGCATGGGGTTCAAATAGCCCACAATAGGTCTATGTCTATGTATTGAATTTCGGACCCAGAGTAAGTATCGGATGGGCTGTCACACGTTAAGGGCCCTTAATCTAACGGCATGGTTCCAGCAAAGAATTTAGGGTCTAGTCTAATAGCCCATACTGCAAGTATTGATGTAGGGCCATAGTGTCGCAAAAAGCTTTTGAACGGAGATTGCTTGAAAACCCTAAACCCCTTGTCTTTTATGAGGCGAGTCTGTTCAGGAAGCTGGGGCTTACCCGGACCTGGATTACATACTCTTGCGGGGGGTACCCTAACCTATATACGTTATATACTTTTCATAAGGTCGGTTATTCTACAATAAACCCAAAACCCCAAAACCCATAAATCCCTAAACCTGTCGGCTTTCAGGTGTTATGGCTTTGGTAGCAGGCTTTGCCTGAGCTATAGTCTAAATTCCTTAAATGGGGCTATATAGGTTTTAGGGTATAGGGTTTTGGGTCTAAACTCCTTAAAGGCCGGGGGAGGTTATAAAGGGGATTGTATATAGGGGTTTAGGCTTTAGGGTCTAAACTCCTTAAAAGGGGGACTATATAGGGGCTTATTATAGGGATTATCAAGGGGGATACTGAGACTATAGCTCACATGGAGCAGGAGTGTTTTGTCGCCGTGGTGTCTTCAACGTATGCCTGTAAGGTATGCGTATATGTGAGTTATCAAGAACACTAGTAAGAAAGATGGCATCCAGCGCGGTTTCCAGGATATGAGGTATATGGGGATCTTATTCTAATATACCCAAAGCCATATTCCATCTACTTAAGGGGACTATGTATGGCTTTTTGCTGGTTCTTGTTCTGGCTTCTACGGCTCACTGGTGGCTTTACAATGTTGTGGCGCTACAAGGACCTTCAGGTCTGACGGTATCCTAAGTCCGAAGTCTCAATCCTAAACCCATCAGTAGTAATGTAGTAACAGTCATAGTAATAAGAGTAATTGCGTCAGGACAGTAGTAGCTTTAAGAATATTATTTATGTTCGTAATATTAAGAATAGTAAAAGTAATTAAAAAGAGTGATAATAACCTTAACACTTTGACAGTTGACTGATTGAGTTTATAGGACGAGCACTTCGGGGTTGGGACAAAACTTCTTCAGACCTTGCAGGTCAGCAGCGGAAGATAGCAAGGGTTTAGGGTTTAGGGCTACTTGACCTTTTAGGGTCTTACTAGGGGCATTTAAGGTCCAGTACTCCGTACTGGTAAGAAATCCTTCGTTACTACAAGGCATGCCTGCCACCCTTAACGTTTCCTGAAACATCTGGGAGCTTCCCAAAACTTGGGTTCCGTGTTTGGGGGCTCGTATATGAAGAGTGCAAATATCTTGGGCTATGTAAAAGGATTCCCATTTATGGAACAACCTTTCCTTCACGAGAACATCAAGCTTCTAGGGCCCATAGCGGACAGGAAAGGGAGTTTTCTGAGAGCAATTCGGCTCGTCCAGCCCTCGGGACTACTCACAAGGAGTATGACAGGAGGAAAGGGGAAAGCCAGAGTGCAATTTTGCATCCTAAAACTTTTTGCACAAGGTTGCCTGCAAATCCGCTGGCCCAGTACTTCTAAAGCTTGTTCGAGACAGTTTGCCGGATGTTAGAGATGGGCCGACAGCACGTGAGCTAAAAGGTTGTGAATACCTGAGCCCAGCGCTCACACGTAACACGCCCAGTGTGAAAGCGGTTATGGCATCAGCAGTACACGCCCTGGTCCAGAACTCCCTGGCCTACTATTGAGGTTTCGGGATAAGAGCATGCAATAATGTCAACTTCGGATTATTAATGGGGGTCGTATTAGAGCTAAATCAGGCTTGAACGGAATAAGAAAAAGGGGGTCGTATTAGAGCTAAATCCGAGCTGAACGGATTAATAACAACATAGGAACGGAANNGAATAGTGCATGCAGGCCCAGGCAGGGTATAGGGTTTAAGGTTTAGGGTTTACGGTTTAAGGTTGTTTATAGCCCTAAGGATCGGGATTGGCCCGGCCCCCCCAAACAACTTTTCCCGAACTTGATTAGGGGCCCCCCGTTTATTCTGTTACGGACTTGTTTGGGGGGGGGTTTATAATCAGAACCCGGCATTATTCTGATTCCTACAACCAAACTATAAAACCTGAACCCTACACAGTAGGAGCTACACTGCGGCTTTTGACGCAAGCCCTTGCAAGGTAGCTTTGCTCAAGAACCCTACAAGTACAGACGCTTACTGTAGACCTTGAACGTCGACCCCAGCAGCGGTGCTTAGGGGCCCCTAAGGTCTGAGGGTTTAAGGTTTAAGAGGACATCCGGATGTGATCTTTCCAGCATGAAGTCTCCTCAGCGCCCCACAGCTTCTAAAGGACCCCAAGCGTTAAGAGTTGCAAGGCATGTGTTCTTGGGAAGTCAGCAAACATGCAGCCCGGTTTGAAAGGACTTGCCACGCTTCAACAACCCTTGATAAACTTCAGCAAGCCCCCCAAAACCTTAAACCCTAAAACCTACAACCCACAACCCTGAAGTCAAAACTTCTAAGCTCCTAAAGCTTCTATACCTTACCCTCTGCCCCAAACAAAAAGTGTAATGACAACATTGACGACAACATTGGCATTGCAAATAGCAGTAGTAAGAACAAGAATAGGAACAAGAATTAACAATTGTAACAATCATCTAGACCCTAAACCCCTAAACCCTAAACCCCTAAACCCTACACCCTACACCTAAGTCTCGGGATTGCTTCGAGAGACGGCTTTGGCTTCCCGGATCAACGATGGTGGTGCCCGTTGAGCGTCCGGATGAAAGATTGAGCCGCTGTTCCGTGCATCTAGGAATACCTAGGAATACCTAAGCGCTAAACCCCAAGCCTAGGATTTGGAGTTGAGGTTTGCGGTTTATAGGGCTACCTAATTCCTATACCTCAAGCCTAGGGTAGGTTTGTGGGGTGATGGCTAGGTGATCAGAAGACAGACGCCTAACTTATGTTGAAACCATGTTTTTGCCATGCTCGATCATCCTGAGGCAACATGGAAGTTCATCGGCAAACATTCCCCAAGAACCCTAAACCCTAAGTCCTCAGTCCTAAACCCTAAACCCTCCAGACTGAAACCAAGCCACGTAGCTGTCACACCTCCCATGACCAAAGCTAACCTGGTTGCCCACAACTACTGGGCTGCTGTTCAGGAACTTTTTTAGATGAATAAGGAAACCCTATCATTCACTAAGTGCCCCTAACATGGTAACTTAGTCTAAGTTTCTTATCAGCATCCCAGTAATTATCGGCCCCTTCAGAAGGACAGAAGTCTTTGTAGGGCCTTTTCATGTGTTTTCATGTGAACCAGATCCTCAACCCTCCAACCCTAACAATGTTTGTTTATAGATGTATAATATGCGTACATACTCCCGAAACAGTATAGTATAATGCATCTGGAAGATTGATGATGACGGTGGTGGGGGGTTTTCTGCTACTTGGAGGTGGGACTGCAAGCCCATGCCCGAAAATCCTTTGACCTGTTTGGGGTGTAGCGCTTAGGCGCTTGGAGTTTAGGGTTACGCATAAGGGTTTAGCGTTCAGGGACCCTGACCTAAATCCTAAACCCTAATCATTTTCTGAAAGATTGGCACGTTCAACCACTTCATAATCAAGTGTAACATGAGGGTAGAACTGTAGTGTTTAGCGACTAGGGTTTAGGGTTTAGAGATTAGGGTTTAAGGTTTAGGATTTATAGGGCTAAGGTTACGTTGAAGTTATAGAGAGGTTACTTACCATCCCATGATGAAACCCCCATTGCTCTCAAAAGCTCTTGAACTCTTAGCATCCCCAAGCCCTGAACTCTAGAATCTACCTAAACCCCAAAAGTATGTAAAATGATAGCCCTAAACCCCTAATAATAGCCATAAGGCCATTATTTTACATACTTTTGGGGTCCAGGTAGAGCCGAAATCCATTCTCAACATCCACTTGGCCCGAACCCTTCCCTACCCTCCTGAGAACTAACATGGAAACCCAAAAAGGGTCCTATGAAGACTACAGTCCTTTTAAAGGGGGGCTATATGGGTTTCCATGTTAGTTTGGGGGAGTGTACTAGAAACTGTGAACTGTGCTAGTGTTATTTGAACTATCGGTATCACTTGTATTGCTAGCAATGTTATCACTATCATGATTCATTTGCTTGTACTCTTATTGCAGTTGTTATGATTATTGTGATTATTATTGCTATTGCTGTTAGTATTGTTCTTCCCTAGGGCTCCAGTTACCTAAAGAATGGGTTCTGGGTTCTATATACCGTATAGTTACATAGCCCAGTAACCTACTATTTGGGTAACTGGGAGGCCTAAACCCTAAACCCTCAATAGTAGTTTCCATTTTCTTTTCCATTGCTATGACTATTGTGAGTACCTAAACCCTGAAAGTTTGTAAAATAATAGCCTTAAACCCCTAATAATAGCCATAAAGGCTATTATTTTACATACTTTTGGGGTCCAGGTAGTATTATGATTGCTATTATTGCTAGTAGTATTCTTGTTATTATTCACCTAAGAGGGCTTATAGCGGTTACCCCAAGTATAAGTAGGGTTATAACCCCAGTTATAAATAGTTACTAAGTCCCATGGGCCTCCAAGTAGGGCTTGTTATTATTGGATACAAGCCTTGGGTACTGCCCCGACTCAGTAACAGTTAGATAATAATTAGTATATGGTTATATATAGCCCTTAATAGGACCCCTAATATGGACTGTACCCAACTAGTAGTATTCCTGTTATTATAAGATACAAGGGGTGGGTTGGGGGGTCCGCATCTCGCGACAGCGACAGCGGCTCAGGCCCGACACCGCATGCTCCATTTGAGCTCTTGGTGTTAGGCAGGGTTGAGGGTTTAGGGGTTTAGGGTTTAGGATTTAGGGTTTAGAGTCTAGGATTTAGGGTTTAGGCGTTTAGGGTTTAGAGTCTAGGATTTAGGGGTTAGGATTTAGGGTTTAGGGTTTAGGGGTTTTGTCTTGCCAGGGTTTAGGGTTTAGGGTTTGGTGCAGGGTTGAGGATTTTGTGTGGAAGGGTGTAGGGTGAAGGGTTGGGTTTAGGATGGGGACGGTGATTGTACCCATAGACTAGACATTAACTGGGCGGCTTTTCGCGAGGAGCGCAGAGGTTCTGGCACTGAAGGCTGAAGTTCAAGGTTCTTTTTTGGGTTTAGGGTTTAGGGTTGTTTTTTGGGTTAACAATCCCCACGCCCAAGGCCCAACACTGTACTGATCTAGACACGTGGGTTATAAGTCCTCTAATGGTGCGCCCTGAGCCCTAGGCTCTGAACCCTAAGCCCAAACCTAAACCCTAGGCCATAAACCCTTAAACCCTAAACTACAAGTAGGCCTAGCTTGACGGAGTTGGCGGAATTCCAGGGCCCGTTCTGCATTGGCAGTCTCTAGGGTTAAGGGTTTTGGGTTAAGGAATTAGGGTTTAGGGTTAAGGCTGTTTACTTGTAACGCAATTACCTACATAGCATGTACCCCTAGTTGGTAACTATAATTCATGGAGCTGCAGATGATCAGAGTTTGAGGGTTGCGGGTTATGCAGGCTTAGGGTCTTGTATTTCACGAATTTGAGCGTAATCTTAGGAAAGTCCCGGGATCAAGGGTGTGCTTGTATGATATTGACCGACATCATTTGCTAGACTGGTAGACTGCATTGTTTTCCCCCCTATAACTCTTATAGAAACCCTGTCTACACGTCATGTCTCATTCATGTTATCTTCCATAAGAAATTGATTCTTCATTACTGGCCCCTTTACCCCCTGTATAGCCCCGCGCTTGTCAATTTCATGTCTTGGTTTGTTGGACCCTGTAGCCTCCATGCTAAAGTAGGGTCCGGGTGTTGAGGACCTACTGCATAAGGCCAAGATATATACGTGTTATACAGGGCCTGAGACGGAGGTATATAAGTGTATGTATATGTATATACATTCATGTAACGAGCTTATCAGTTCATGCACCTTCCATAGGGTCTACAAAGAGTAGGTTTTGAGTGATGAGTTGGGTGCAGGGTACAGGGCTGCGGATCGCTGTCCAGGGTTTGGGGGCTTGACTTTGGCAAGAAACTACTATAATATAGTAGTATGCATAATATATATATATATATACAGTATATCTATACATTCGTGTTATATTGGGATAATGGAACAGAAAATGGAACCTGCTATGATGGGGTTATTAGAGGGTGGGGTGAGTACACTTTTAAGAGCGCTCGGTGAAGCGTGCCGTATGCAGTTTTGGCAGAGAAGACCTGGGAGTTACGCCGAGCTGACCCGTTCCATCTGTTGAGCATAAACCCAAAACCCTAGATATTATATGCAAGAAACATTATGTGCAAACTGATAAGTACCTTATGACCTCTAGACTGATTCTGGGCTTGGTAGTTTCTCCGCGTTTTACAATGAATCACATGCCTTGCGCGTCCTGCCTGCGCAGGATGCAGGAAGTCGGCAAGTTGCTCATTTCAAATTCATTGTGAAGATCTACGAGACAAATCATGAGACTTGATGTTTAAGTCTTGGTGAAGAAGTGCGAAGTAAGGAAGCTCTTAACAATGCGACTTTTGACTAGTGCTACCGGTTGAAGCATGCTTTGCTTCCAAGGTAATCACGAACATTCCGCTGCTTTGTTCCCGACGGTTACCATTGCTCTCATCTACTATCACCACCACTCTTCCTGCTGCAGCTCCAGAACATGTAGGATTCCTCCAGTCTGTATGGTGAGGGCGGAGGGGGAATGGGAGATCATCCGAAGCCCCTTAGGCCCCTTAGGCCCTGAACAACAATGAAAGGGCTTCTCCAAACAGAGCACATAGAATCTACAGCTTTCGCAGGCAAAGGTGTTCAAAATGTCTGCCAACAGCCCTACGTCCTTAGAGGCTCAAGGGACTTAGAGCGTATGCAGACTAACCCCAAAGGGGATGTATAGCCCCATTTACAAGCTACTTACTAAGCCCCTTTTAGCCTTGAAGTAAGTGGAACGCTAGATTTAAACCAGGTTTGTATCCCAAGTGCTCCTACACGCTGTTGACGGATATAGTCCCCCCTGAAGGAGATAGACAATGGCTTCGGGTATATCAAAATAAGATCCCCATATACCCCATATTTGTCTGCTGAAGAGGGACTATAATTCTTGCACCGCCTGACAGATGACCTTCCATTTTGACATGCAGTAAGCGTTTAGGATTCAGGATGGTGCAAGATTCTCCATGCAAAATATAGTAGACTAGAGTACAATACAACATAATATGTATATAATATACTACAGTATAATATAGTAGATCTTAGCATAATATAGTATACTATAGTAAAATGAAGTATAATATGTAAAATACTGCAGTATAACATAGTAGATCTTA
>CAJNIZ010019136.1:221-26528 GCA_905231905.1 Symbiodinium pilosum
GGGGTCCAAAGAGTTCCTAGAAATAGACGGGTTGAGGGTTTAGGGCTTAGGGAATGAGCCATAGATGGGAGTCCAGGTTTGAATTGTGTTTCAGAACCACAAGGTCGGAATTACATCCTGCCTTGACATTGGGATCTGCAGTTTAACCCTAAACCCTAAGCCCTGAACCCACATGCTTTCTGGATGGTTCGGGTGGACGCAACTGCATGACACAGACCTACTGGGGCCATACCACTCTCAAGGTTTGAAACCGGTATTGCAAAATATGGAAGCAGGAAGAATTGGCAGCATTAGGGCCGTTACTCATTTTGAGCTATAACATGATATGCCTCGAACCTCATTCCCTTTAGTTATTCAAATCCCTACAGTACCGTCTTGAGACACCTCCAGACTATTCCGAAAATCTTGTCGAATCATTTTGCATTCTGATTGCCCAGCGTTGCTGCCGGAACCTCCATAGGTACCATAGGATTTTATTACTAGGTACCCCAGTAGTAGTATCCTTGTTCCCCATTCATTTTGGGGTCTCCTTATTCAAACTGAACAATAGGAACAAGGGTGCCTAGACTAGGATTCGCATGACAGGGACCCCTGTATTCGATTTCCTCTGGCTATATCAGATTCCTGAATCTGCCTTTCGCATCAGCTGGGTAGGACATATACATGGGTGGTTGTCAAAATTATGGTCCCTTTTTGGATCCCTATTATAATACAGCACCTGATATTTAGGGTACCCGAAAAGGGACCATAATTTTGACAACCACCCATATACATTACATACTCATGAACAGCTGGATAATGTTTATACTACAACTATATGGCGCCTTTAATCGGACCCCTATTATAGACTGTTAATGGGTGCGTGCAGGACCCAACATACACACATTTTGTCCTGACCAACAGGTCTCGCGTGAGGGGCGACCGAATCGCGGACACCCCTGGCGACAAACAAGAGCGCGTGGCTGCGGGCATTGTTGCCTCTGGTAGGCGTGCATTTGTTCTTGCTAGAAATTGTTTCATGCGCAGGGTCTAATTGTCTTAAGAGTGCACCACAGTCCTTTAATACCTAGCATGTTATGCAACAAAGGTTTTACTGGTGCTTATAGTCTGGAATAAAAAGATATCATCATCGTATAATATGTTCCCTACTAACTGCCACCTAGACCCTCCTCCTACCCTGTATATACCCTAAATAGGGACCATACACCCATATTTTAAGGATACAAGGACGGTCCTGGCAGCAAGTTGCGTGTGGCCTTTACAAAGCCCCTAAGCCCCTAAACCTTAGATACCCTAAACCCACTTGGGGAAAATGGAACAATGGAAACTATATGGATTATAGGGGTTATATGAGCTATAGTCTAAACTCTTAAAAGGGGATTATATAGGGGACTATATAGGGGACTACTATACGGCTTATTAAGGGGGATACTAGGAGTTTAGACTATAGCTCATATAGGGGTGCATCTCCAAGGCTTCAGATTTGCGGCAAGCACGCTGTCCGGCATCTCTTTTTGTGAGGGGACTTGGGGGTTTCGCAAATTATCGGGTACCTTGTTGGGGTTCCCTATAATAGGGACGATAATACTTTGGGGTCTACATTAGGGCCCCCCCTATTTAGTTTAGGGAACCTCCCATTCTGGTTAGGGGTTTGGAGTTTATAGGTGTTTACAGTAAGGGTTTCTTGTCCACAAATGAGGGCCCTACAGGATTCTAAAAAGACAGATGTTGGGCCCAAAGGCGTTGGGGCATTTTCGAGACACGAAGTCTATCATCAATGCTTACTTATGCAGGCCCTAACGGCTAAATCTTGGGACTTACTTTGATGGGCCATTGAAGATCCCAGGGCCAGACGCACGGAACTAGAATCCTTACACGTTTCGGTCCTGTGGTGGCCCCCAGAGAAGATCATGTTCATGGAGAGGTCACACACATGACCGGGATCCCTAAGATGATGGAAAGCGTTTAGGGTTTAGGGTAATCTTAGGGGACTACAAGGAGATCATGAGGGTCCCCATGACGGACTCGTTGGGGATTGTTGAAGCAGAAAGCCATAGCAAGCCCAAGCAGGAGATCACTGGTAGCTTGCACGTAGAATGAACAAGAGTAAGTCGAGCGAAAGCTTCCATTCCAATCCAACCCTGTTGATCATGATGCCAATGCATGGCATTTGCCGAAGCAGCCGAAGGCTTCATGGGCAGAGTGGTAGCAACGCCATGCCATTCGAACACTCGCTAGCAGAGCTTTTGCTGCTACAGAAATCAAGCTTGGCTACGCAAACCTCTTAGTCCACCTTAACTTCAGCCTTTCAAGCCCTGAACCCTTAGCCCGACTATTTGCTTGCTACTGCGGCCAAGCATTCAGCAAGCCATGTAGGAACCTGTCGTTGATGACAGCCCGACTTACAGGAGTCTACAGCATTGGAGCTGGGATTGTGTTTGTCTAATCGCGCAGTTCGAATCATGGAAAGGAAGATGAAAGGATGAACGTTCAAGTCATCCTCAACATGTAACACGAAGCCCTAAACCCTGGACCCTAAATGGCACTTTCCTTTTCATTTTCCATTATCCCTATATATATCCCGTATATCAACCCTAAACCCTCAACCCTAAACGCTACCATTTCCGTACTCGCGTGTTTTGCGTCCTGGAATGACGCTATGGCTTCTGGCAACGACGGCAGCGAAGCTTCCTCGGAGGCCTAGGTTTAGGACTTGGGGTTCATTCAGGATCTAGGGTTCAGGATTTAGGGTTCAGTGTTTAGGGCATTTGCCTCATTGATGCTTGTGATCTGAGATTCTGATTTAATGACTGACTACACGTCATTTCTCAATCCAGATATAACCTGAGTAGTTAGTTGTATCTGGGTGCCACAAGTACAATACTTGCTGTACCGCGGATACTAGGAGTTTAGACTATAGGTCACATTACGATTTTGTGCTTTGGGTTTACTTGTCAGGACGGAGGATAGGGTGTGCTGCCTGCCTCCTGACGATAAAATAGGGAATAATGGAAAATAGAATGGAAGCTACTATAATGGGTTATATAAGGGTATATAGGGAATAGTGGAAAATAACATGGAAGCGACTATAATGGGTTAAATAGTGGAAGCCCCCTTTTCCCAGGGCATATTCAGATATCAATACGTGACACTGCTCATGATATGCAATCTTAGAGGAGGGGGGCGCGCAAGCAGCTGATCTGTACCCTAAACCCTAAACCTCTTATGGCCTAAACCCAAAATCCCATGCATGCCCTGAACAACGATTGATACCCTAAACCCTATAAATCTGCATCCTAAACCCGAGTTCCTCATTGATTCACGCCCTCAACCGAAGGCTTTACGCCCTAAACCCAAACCTCCTCAAACTTAGGGCTCAGTGGTTTAGTGTTAGGGGTTTAGGATTACTGCATACCCTCACCCCTGGCCCGCTTCATCATCTGATACCCTAACCCCCTTTTCACCTTCAACCCCATCCTACATTACACCACTCTGTAGCAGGTGAACCCAACATAGACCCCCAAAATAGTCTAGTCCTATTATAAGGAGCCCTAAAATGGTACTCCTAATTTTGGGAAACCCAAACCCCTAGGCCCTAAACCCTATATAGGCCACCCCTAATTGTAAGACACCCTGCGCCCCAAACCCGAAACCCGAAATGATACCCCTATGTAACCCCTTGAATTGTAGCCTTAATAACCCTAAACCCTAAACCCTACATAGCCCCTACAACCCCTTTAAACGACGGCGCTAAATTTGGGGAACCCCTAAACCCTAAACTCTCTGTAGCCCCTTTACAAGATACACATAATTTTGGGAAGCACTAAACCCTGAACCCTGTATTATATATGTATATACCCTTGTAAGTCCTAATTTTGGAAACACCTAACCTAAACCCTCTCTACAGCCCTTTTAACTGAGTTTCAAGGTGCCCCTAATTTTAGGAACACCTAATACTGGCCTTTGGTCAGCAAGGAATGCAAGAATGGATCCTTATAGTAGTCCCTATACAACCCATTATAGTAGTTTCCTTTTTCTTTTCCATTCCTTCATTCCCACCCTACATCCTAAACCCTAAGACTAAAACCTAAACCCTGCGTAAACTTGAATGCCATTCCTTCATTCCCAGCAACCAAAGGCCAGTCAGCCCTAAACCCTAACGTAGTTTTCATTTTCCTTTCCATTATCCCAAAATATGACCCCAATATATACCCTATAATCCCTATCTAACCCAGACCATAGCCAGAATTGTAATCCTTGTGTAATTGTACCCCACTTTTAGAAACCCTAAACCATATATAGCCCCTATAACCCCTTTTAAAGGATGCCCCGAATTTCGGGAACCCCGTATGCTAGAGTAGTTTCCATTTCCTTTTCATTATCCCTGTATAGCCCCCATGTTACTTAATATAGCCCTATATATTCCTGAAGGAAGCGTTGAGCCCTAAAACCTACTCCTAAGTTTGGGAACCCATAAACCATAAACTCTATATGCCTAAACCCTATAGTAGTTGCCATGTTCTTTTCCATTATCCCCATATATAACCCCAAATATAACCACATATTCTATCTACATAAGGGGGACTATACCCCAAACCCTCAACCCTACACCTTAATCAGTAGTTTCCATTTCCCTATAATCCTATCTATATATAACCCGAAAATAACCCCTATATAATATTGTAGATTTCACTTTCTTTTCCATTATCCAAATAGTTTAACACCCCTATATTACACTACATTTCCTATAGACGCGCGAGGCAGACGCCCCCGTTGATGTGGAAGCGGGGCCAGAGCCGCAAACTGAGGTTGCGGATGACAGCAAGGAAGAGAAGGCTTGGTCTTAGGGGCTTAGGGGTTCAGGGTTTAGGGGTCTAGGGGTTTAGGGTGTAGGGGTTTAGGGTTTAGGTGTTTAGGGATTTAGGGCTGGAGGGTGGAGCTTTAGTGGTTTGAGGGCTGGGGATTGGGGTGTGGAGCTTACATGTTCTGGGCTTGCAACGTTGGAATCAACAGTGGTTTGCGCCTTGGCTGGGTATGTCATGGCTGATGAAAAAGGGAAATGGGGGGCTTATGGGCAAGCATTGGGTGACACAATTGAAGACACATGGAAGCTTGTCAGCATGATGGCTGGTTCGGTTCGGGGTCCCTTATACAGTCCTGATATTCAGGGTACAGGTAAAGGGCTTATAGTTTCGACAGCTACCCGTATGAGTCTTATACTACCGCAGTGTCGGGTTCCCACTCTGTAAAGGCACAAGACCACATGCATCCTACTCAAGGGAAGGATGATAGCAATGCAGAGGCTTAAATCACTCTGAATAACTTGTAGGAGTACCCATGTAGATGTAGCATTGTGCTACTACTGAAAACCCTTTTCTAGTTATTAAGCCCTACATTAACAAGAAGCGGCCGTTTGTTTGATTAGTTGAGATTGTTTGGCATTAGGCTGTCTTGGGGTTTAGGGACTTCACGAAATTGATTGGATTATGGCGACATTGCTACACCCCGACTTGGATTGTGTTATTTGAACGACGAAACTTTCTGCCCAGTCTCAAGAGAGCCATATGAGCTATAGGCTAAACTCCTTAAAGGGGCTTATATAGGGGATTATATAGGGACTATTATAGGGGGCCTTATCAAGGGGGATACTAGGAGTTTAGACTTTGGCTCATATAGAGTCTTCATGAAAGGCACCTCCTAGAGGGATCCATACCCTTCAAAGCTTCCTGAACCGTGCATGCTCGATTGTTCAAGTAAGTAGTGCAACCCCATCTTAAGAATACTAACAGGATACTAAGCAGAATACTAGATCCCAAACCTCAAGCCTCTAGAACCCTAGAGCATAACGCCCAAGAGTCCAAGGCCCTCAAGCCTAAAGTGCTGAACCCCCCCCCCAAAAAAAAACGCTGAACCCCGTTGTATTTAACTTCTAGAAACTCCCTACAAAACCTGACGCGCAACAAGCTTTCATTTGACGGCTTCTCCAACTTACCCCCGTAGAATCCACAGATCTACTTTGGGCCCGTTTCATGCTTAGTTCCCAAGGGCTTACTTTGTTTAGCGTTTAGGGGTTTAGGGTTTCGGGTTTCAAGGTTGGAGTTTAGGGTCGAGGGTTTGCAAAAGCCATGCGAGTTATAGTCTCAACTCCTAGTATCCCCCTTCATAACCTGTATAGTAGTCCCCTAATTAATCCCCTATATAACCTTTTTTAAGGAGCCAGGACCCTAAACCCTATATAATCCACCATATATCCCCTTTAAGGTGCTTAGACTATAGCTCATACATGGCGCCTAATGGAACTACATAACCCTAGGGATCCAAATAGCCCAATGTAGGTATTATTGACAGACTTTAGGACCCCAGCGTAGGTGTTATTTGTATATTTGGATCCCATGGATACTATCGTAGTTTCCCTATACAATCCCCTATCTAACCCCCTTTTAAGGAGTTTGGTTATGGCTCAATTTGCAGGAGACCACAGACGACTGGCCTGCATTGGCCGAGACGCAACGGGAAGAGGACACAAAGTGTGCCTGGCCTGGCGACGTAGCGCGGTTTAGGGTTTAGGGTATAGGGTTCAGGGTTTAGGTTTAGGGTTTAGGGATTGTCAGGGTTTAGGGTTTAGGGTTCAGAGTTTAGGGTTTAGGTTTCAGGATTCAGGGTTTAGGGTTTAGGGGTTTAGGAATTAGGGTTGAGGGTCCAGGATTTAGGGTTTAGGGTTGGGACGTAGCGCATGCGGTCCAATTAACTGTCCCTTTAAAGAGGTGATGGTTATAACAAGGGCTATATTGAGAGAATGGAAAAGGAAATGGAAGCATCTATTTAGGCTATATGGGGAAAATGGAAAGACTGTAGGATGTAGTGTTTAGGACCTCTACAACATGCGCCCTGCCCCAGAAGAGGAATTGTAGTAAGTTGTAGTATTTACATAAGAATGTCCAACATATGCCTAGCAAGGCAGGCCACTAAGCAGGCTTTGTTACTATGGTCAAGAGAACGTGGGACTTCATTTTGGTTGACAGGACATGCTCAGCTAGCAAAGTTTGGATTTTATGGTGTTCGCGGAAGCTCTGCTTGTTCCAGCCGCCCAAAGGCTGTTGCCTCCCGACCACAAGAACCACCTTAGGCTTATTTCAAAAGACCCACATGCACAACCCGCACATTCCACCCCCCAAGAAAATCTAAACCCTAAATCCGTAAACCCCAAATCCCTAAATCCCTGCAAACCCTAAACCCTTAAAATCCCTAAACCCGAAATTCCTAAACCCTAAACCCTAGTTCTCTAGGCTTCAATCCTACCTGAGGCCTCCCCGCTAGTGCGGCAGAGTGGCTTTTAGAGCTCCGGGGTCGGCGCCCTGGAGCCCCTTGGAGCGGCATTTAAGTCTGGGGCCCATATGAGCTATAGTCTGAACTCCTTAAAGGGGATACAAGGGATTATATAGGGGACTACTACAGGGGATATGAAGGGGGATACTAGGAATTTAGACAGTAGCTCATCTGAGCTATAGTCTAAGGGGACTACTATAGTATAGGAGTTTAGGGTCTAAACTCCTTAAAGGGGGGTTTATATAGGGGATTATACAGGGACTACTAGGGGGGTATAGGGTTTAGGGATTAGGGTTTCCCAAAAAATGGCGGTACCATTTTAGGGGTCCCTATAATATGGATTATAGTATATTAGTACCTATATTGGGGTCCCCTTATTTTGGAAACTACCATATATTACCCGTGAGATCCAAATATGACACATAATACCTACATTGAGGTCCTAAAGTCTGCAAATAATACCTACCATTGGATGGTTCCAGGGGCTATAGAATCGAAGAGCTTTAGTAGACCTGAAAATGCGCACTACTCCATGTAGGGCGAAGGGTTTTGAGTGCTTGCACGGCCAACGGTGGTCACATTTCCGGTCTTGTAGACTGGGTAGGCCCCTGGGATATTTAAGTTGTTCCCTGATGGCTTTAATCGGGGACCATATTATACTAATATTTTTCAATGGGTTTTAGGGGCCAACCTAGTAGAGGTTAATGTATATTCATTGCGAGAAGGATAAAGTCTGGGCTTCAGCATTTAGGACTCAAGTTTCAGGTTTGGTGAGGGTTCCAGGCTTCAGGGTTTAGTTTGTGGAGTTTGGGTTTCAGGCTTCAGAAAAGTCGTATAGGGCCCGGTGACTATTATGTGTCTCCTCGTCCAACTACAGTGCATGCTTCCCGTTGTTGATTAGTTCTGCTCCTTCTTCTACCACTACAGAAATGACAGTGGCTTACCAGGCTCATACCAGGATTCTGGGATTGACATAGGATTCTTTTGCGGATTGTTTGATTTTACAGACGCAGGTTGCAATGCTAAGCTTGTGTCATAGCGCACCGCAAAAAGCCAAATCAAAAGCTTTGAGGGCCTTTGTCTTGAGTTAAGTGGTTTAGGGTTTAGGGTCTAGGGTCTTGAGTTAAGTTTCAGATATTGCGGGTTCTACTACTTTGGTTGGCAGATCCCCACTTGCAGTGATGCAGACGCCTGAATGAGTACCAATAGCATCCCCTTCTGATCCATGTGTTGCTATAATATACTGTACACGTCCAAACCCTATCCTAATTGATGCCAGTATGCCATCATTAGATCGGACGCGCGTGAACTTCCATCACTGGGAGCACCCCTGAACGCTGAATGTATTTACCCCCGAAGGGAACGGATGCAGTATGAACTGGGACGGATGCAGCACTATCAGGGATGTTAACGTTTTGCTCTTCAGATGCAAGGGATTGGATGGATTATTGTGGCGGGTGTTCACATCTGGGTCACCCGAATGCAAAACATGAGAACATCAAACTCTAGCACTGGCCCAACGAGTCATTGCTTGTGAACCTTGTTGTAGGGTAAACCGTAAACCCTAAACCCCTAAACCCTAATTCCTAAACCCCTAGACCCTAAACCCTAAACCCTACATCAATCTTAGCTTGGCAGCGAACGAAGCATGGATGCAGGGATCGCATTGGTTTTGGCATTGCACATCTATAATCCCCCCTAAGTAGAATAAGGGGTATATATTGGGATAATGGAAAAGAAAAATGAAAACTACTGTTTAGGGTCTAGGGCAAGTTCGGGGTTTAGGGTCCCCCTGAGTAGATGGAATATTGGGTCATATTAGGCCTCTATTGGGATTATATTGGCATAATGGAAAAGAAAATGGAAACCACTATTTAGGGTTTATGGTATAGTCCCCCTTAATTAGATAGAATATGGGGTATATGGGGATCTTGTTTTAATATACCCAAAGCCATATTCTATCTACTTAACGGGGACTATAGATGCAAGGGCATGGATGCATCAAAATCGTGGATGCTAACAGCTCGGTCGTGCGGACGCACGATAATGCACTGAACAAGAACAGCCTGGTCCAGCAAAGATAGAAATTACTCTCTAGCAAACAACACTCAAGGAGTTGTGATCAACCATGTTTTACCCTAAATCCCGCTGAAGAAGCGAAGCAAAGAGTGGCTGGGGACCTGGCAGCGCTGGCAAAAAAAAAAAGCAAGGTACGTTTTTCCAAGTGAGCTACTGTCTAAACTCCATTCAGGGGGGTTGTATCTGGTTAAGGGTTTACCGGGGTAATATAGGAGCTTGTCTAGGGGAGTTTTATAAGGTTCTTTTATGAGGGAGGATACTAGGAGTTTAGAAAATGGCTCAAGTAGAATTGGAGCGTCGGCGGCAGACTCCACTCTGTCTTACACGCGATCTTTGTGAAGGCCCCACCCCTGCTAAATGGATTAATCAATATTAAGCTTATATATTCATTATCCTTACTTCTTGGAGAAACTAAGGAGCTAGGGATACTCTATATCAATATAATAAGGGGAGCTAAAGAGCCCAGGAATCTCCAAAACCATAGGGGAGTTTAGGTCTCTAGATTGGAGTGCGTTGGGTTTCTGAGGACACGCTGCTTTTCCCCGAGCCTCTCACCCTCGGGGGCCGCACGTTCACATCCGCGTCGGTGGAGAGAGACTTCAGCGACTTGGTGGTTTCGGTTTTAGGCTTCGGGGAACCTGTAGTGTAAAGACTGACTAAATCATTACAGTAACGTGGGTTTTAGGTAGTTGATACAATTGTTATGTGCCAGGTTCAAAAGGGCGGAATAGGCGCAGTTTACATGTTTAGGCGGCTATAGTAAACTCACCTTGGAGTGTTGCTTTAGAATCTCTTGTCATTGGGAGGAGTACATGGCAAGCTGTAGACCCGATGCATGTTGTAACGTTTCTCTTACCCCACAATTTACAGGTCCAACAACTGCACATCGAAGTTTACAGACTCGCAAAGCAGCATTCGAAGCAAACATGTCGCAGCACTACATCTGAAACCCAACGCTTGGAATTTGGAATCCTCGAAAATGAGTCTTAAGCACTAAACTCCTTCCCCGCACTAGACCCAAAAATCCAACGCCTATCATCTTCAAATTCGTGAATCATATATCCTAAGCCCCACAAAGCCCTAAGGTTAAAACACAAAATCCTAAACCCTGGAAAGCCCTAAACCCTAAACCCTCAACCTTATAAGACCTAAGAAGCCCCAAGTTGACTTTCTGCAACCCTAGGAACAGCTTCCGGAGCATTACTGCTTCGAATGGATCCTGGAGGCTGCCACTACATCGTGCCTGGGGCCGCATGTGGGGTTTAGGGTTTTCAAAAGGGATTCTCTTTGGGAGTGGATAGGGGTAGGGTTTGGGGTTTAGGGCTCGGTGTGCGCGTTGGTCTCTATATGAGCTACTATCAATATTGGCCGTATTAAGGGGCCCTTAATAGTGGATATAGGAGTCCCTGGTGTAGCTTAGTAGAGTCGCAAATGTAGTTCCGAACAAGGAACTCATGTCCATTCCTTTTCTGGGGAAATATTCTGACTGTAGCTCATATGTATAAATATATACATATACACATATGTTTATTCATGGAGAACCCTTGCATGTACACAGTTGCATACATGTATCTAGAGAAATGTCCACCCCCCAAAGCTCGCACAAATCCCCGCATAACCGGCGTTGCAAAGGCTGATGGTTTCTGTTGTAAGAATGCTACCTGGGGTTTCCTGGTGGTTTGGGGTGGGTTACTCAACGGCTCTCGAAGTCCAGTTTCGGAGTTGCTGTCAATTCCTAAACCCGAAACCCTAAACCGCCTCATGCGAGCTCTGGAAGTTTTGAGTCTCGGACAGACGGGGCCACCTAACCTGACGGGCGAGGCAGTCGGACAGGCTGGCCTTCTGGACTCCAGCGGGCTCTGACGTTTCCGGATTTTATCATTACCGTTATTACTAGTATTACTATTATCGTTCTTATTATTCTTACTAGTACCATGACTACTACTCCTTTTACCATGATTATTAGTACTAATAGTACCGTTATTACCAGTAATACAATTCCTAGGTCTATGCCTAGTATGACTAGTATTTCCTGGCCTGCCTGGCAGGATGACTGCTTGACTTGTTTGCCCCAGAGGCATCAATCATCATTGCTCTGCAATGCGTGTCTTCAGGGTTTAGGGTTATAGTCCCCCTTAAGTAGATAGAATATGGCTTTGGGTGTATTATAATAAGATCCCCATATATACCCCATATTCTATCTCTTAAGGGGGACTATAGACCCTAAACCCTAAATAGTAGTTTCCATTTTCTTTTCCATTATCCCAATATAGACCCCAATACAACCCTAATATGACCCCCATATTCTACTTAAGGGGGACTATAAGCCCCACAGGCCAATTTACTGCTAGGCCCCAGGGAGGGCTCTGCTCAAAGGTTGGTTGGTTTAGGGTTTAGGGTTTAGGGTTTAGGGTTAGGGTTTAGGATTTAGGGTTTAGGGTTTAAGACCCTCACAACAAGTTGCTAGCAAACTCCTTGTGTTCTAGTTCTGTGGAAGGCCAGCAGTTGTTAGGAGTCTGGAAAGTAAAAGGTTGTTCTCCTGCAGTTTCTACTCTAAGCCCTATAGACGTTGAACCTTCTCTACACCCTACAGCTTTGACCTACTCCAAACCCTATAATTTAGGAGGACCCCCCCACCCTGTAATAGTGGTATAATAAGAATATAAGGGAACCCTAATATAATCCCATTTATCCCTTATAGTCACTATTACAGGGTGGGGGGTCCACCGCTAAACCCTAAACCCCTAAACCCTATATGACCCATTATGGTAGTTTCCATTTTCTTTTCCATTATCCCTATATAAACCCAATATAACTCCGGAAAATCCACCTAACCTATAATGTCCCTAAACCTGAGCCTAAGGTGAAGTTCGTGGACGTGAGGCAGGAGCATGCCATGATGCGCGCGCTGATGGAAATGAAGCTGGGCATGCCGTGGGTTTGTTCATTCAGAGTTTTGGGTCTTAGGGTCTTAGGGTTTAGGAGTTTAGGGTTTAGGGTTTAGGGTTAGGGTATAGGAGTTTAGGGTTTAGGGTTTATGGGTTTAGGGATGAGAATAATTACCAAAACCCCCTTTGAGGAGCCCCCCCATACATCAGGGCCTCAGAATGGATTGAGAGCTATTGGTTGAGGGCTCATCTTTGAGCAGAGGTCTCCAGGTGCCCCTACAAAGGACCCATTCTCTAATCATGGGTTCCAGTTGGGGGACCCTAGGGGGGGTAGTATAGAGGGGGGTACTATTTGAACCCATGATCTAAGAATCCTTGACCTTCTCTGAACTACTTTTACTTCTTGGGGGAGCTAAGGAGCTAGGGATACTCTATATCAATATAATAAGGGGAGCTAAAGAGCCCAGAAAAATTTCCAAAACCATAGGGGAGTAAAGGAGTGCCTGTGAGGTGGTAACAGATGTTAAAACTGTAGGAATGATATAGACCAGGACCCTCCTTGTACCCTTTAAGTATGGGTATATGGTCCCTATTTCGGGTATACAGAGGGTAGAAGGAGGGTCTAGGGACTTGGATCCCAATAATAGTCCAAAAAGAGGAATCAGCTTGGCGGATTGTATTTTGTTCCTGGAGACCGTGGTGTTGCTTTAAAAAATCTGCCGAGACCTCCCAAATACCCATGTGATGCACCATATGACCTCTTTGGGGCGCTAGGCCCTACCATTATCCTTATTCGTATGAGTATCAATACTATTATTGTTAGTACTCTTCTTGATAGTCGGGAGGCCTAGGTACTCCTAGAGGTCCAGTTGCCCTACGGCCCTGAGCCCAAACCCTGCTGGCAGATAATATAGGTAGGAAAAACGAAGAACACATGTTTAGGATTTAGGTCTATGACCAGGTGACATTCTATAGTCCATTATACTTGCCCTTATAGAAGCACTGATGTTTCAGAACAGCAGGTCCTACCCTGATGAGGGCTTTCCCATAGGGATCACTATGAAAACTTCAGATAATCCCCCTACGTTCTGTTTGTGCCTCTGTTGGTGTGTATGTTTCTGGGTGTGTCTGTGTGTGTTTCTGTGTGTCTATGTGTGTGTGTGTGTATGTGTGTATGTGTCTCTCTCTCTCTCTCTCGCTCTCTCTCTCCCTCTCTCTCTCTCTCTATGTGGCTGTCTTTCTCTCTCCCTCTCTCTCTCTCTCTCTATGTGGCTGTCTTTCTCTCTCTCTCTCTCTCTCTCTCTCTCGCTCTACTGCTGCTCGGTGGTTTCGACCTGGAGAAACCTGTGCAACACTGTTTCTGTCTCTCTATGTTATGTATACGTTCTCGTTGTATGCATGTATACATTTGCGAGGGTTTCCGAGGGTGGAAAGCCTTGTAAGGGCAGTTGAGCAAGCTATGGCCACCTGTGGCTGTTGGCTATTGGTCAAAGAAAGTTCAAAGAACTCAAGGGTTTGGGAATCCCTCTAAACCCTATTATAATATAGTAGTTTCCATTTTCTTTTCCATTATCCCATCCCAAATATAACTCCTTCATAAACCTATACAACCCTATATAACCCTAATAGAAACGCTGCTGAGGAACAGGCGGTGGCGCGAGCACCAGGTGAGCGTATGTGGCCAGCCAGTTCAAACTGTCACTCGGGCATTTGAAGGCTTAACTTGGGAAGTGAACCACGGAGAGGGCTGTAAAAGGTTCAGGATTTACCACTTAGGATTGCAAAGGGTTGGAATGCTTCTTAGTGTTAGTTCGACATTTCTTGGTATTCATTGGGTAGCTTACCCCGCGCAAAAACTGTCCTCCAAGTGCTCTTGTAAGAGGACATTCAAACTTCTAGTACCTCTCTTACTAACTTTGTTACTGCATGGAGAATGACGTCAATCCCAAACCCTAAATACTTAAACTCAACCCTAAAGCCCTAAACTCTGAACTCTGAACTCTAATAGCCCTAAAACCCTAACCCCCAAAACCCTAAAACCTCAGTCATGACTGGCTTCTGGAGTCCAGCACTGCAGGGACAAGGTTACATTTCTTGGCTCTTTAGAGTTTGAGTGCTTGGGGTTTGGGGTTAATGGTTTCGGGGTTGAGGGCTTAGGGGTTGAGATCTGTAGCAGTTTGCAAGTTCAGGGCTAAGGGTTCAGGGCTCAGAGCTCAAGAAGAAGAAGAAGAACGTGCATTAGTTGAGTGGGCTGTTACTGAGCCAGGAAACTGTTCAAGGCCCAGCGAGCCTGCTCCTGCTACGTAGATGTTTTCCGCCAAAGCTGTGTGCAAACAGAAGCCAAACCCTAATGAGACCACTGCGATAGTCCATGGCAAGTTTAGGCGCTAAAGTAGGGGCATAACTGCTTAGAATGTAGGCCCGGGGTATGTTATATTACAGCTATTCAGCGAGGACTGGGGATTGACAATGGTAATTCTTCAGGCTGTGGGGTGGATTGTACTACTTTTCGGGAGGATACCTAAATCGTTACGCTGTTGTGTTGATTTCTGACGAACTTCGGCAGCTGAAAGCGTCGAATCAGAAGTCGCAGGAGTCATGTCTAAGCACACACAGTGGCACAGAACTCTGAGCAACACGTAGACGTCCTACGGCATTTCCACGCGTTTAGCCAGATCCCCAGTGGGTGTAGGGGTAGGAAACCCGGAACAGCTTGCGTTGGCAAAGGTCACCTACGAGATCTACCCTATCGGATCCTCCGGGGGCTTAATAGAACCTGGCCTTTTTGGGGGGTTGCAGGTTCTCAAACTTATGACTTGGGTTCCGATCAAGCTCACTATCCGATAGTTAGGATTTGACTTGTGTTGGTCTGCACGAGCGGGATTACGTTCAACAACTCAGGCCTCTTTGTGCAATTGGTCGGTTTGGAAGTTGGATGGCGGTTCATGTTTGTCTCAATCTTGGAGCGCACGGGTTTAGACATGCAGCCGCACCGTACACCGTCCGGTTTAAGTTGTGGTCAAGCCATTTCAGGGTTCAGGTATAACATGAAGCATACGGAGCCACGCAGATATGTATACACATACTTCTCCAGATTAACATATATGTGTATATCTGTGTGCATGCATAAGTGTATGTAAACTAGTAGTTGTGGGTATATATTGTAGAGTCTTGGGGCTTTCCTGGAGACTAGTTGACTGCTTGAATTGCATATGGTTGTAGGACTTTGGGAAAGTTTATATTCAGCATCAGAATGTCCATCCTTAAACCCTAGACCCACACCCTGAACCCCTCAAGCCTCACCAAGTGGCCATGTATCCAATCAACCACATCCATCCTACTGGTGTAGAGAAAAAGTTGATTGGGGGGCTTTGCCAACCCCAACCCTCAAAATAGGACCCCAACTTTGGTCACAAGATGGTTCTTGGGTCATTTATCGGGGCGTCGTTTTTAGTACACTGCCCTGGGTAAATCTAAGAAAGGGTGCGATTGGTTCTGGTGGGTGTAGCGCGGGATGTCCTTTTTGGGGCAAGATCTCTCAACAGGCCTAGCCTTTGAACTTCAAAGCCCAAAACCTTAAATCCCAAACCTATGCCCCTTAATCCCAAAATGGTAGTTTCCCAGCCTTATATACCCCTATATAACCCCCATATTCCCTATAAAGGTGCCCCTAATTTTGGGAAGCCCCAAAATCATCCCTCTCCCAGGAAGCCGTCGGCGGATGCCGAACGCTGCGAGAGCCCGGGCCGAATATTGGGATGAGGATGTAGGGTTCCGGGTTTAGGGTTTAGCGTTTAGGGATTAGGATTTTGGGTTTGGGGTCTAGGGGTTAGGATTTTGGGTTTGGGGCTTCAGGGTTTAGGATTTAAGGCTTTGAGATTAGGTTTTAGGATCTAGGGTTATGGGTTGATAACTCAGGCCTGGATCATAGTTGAGAGTTCTGAATTTAATGTTCAAGGTTCAGGATTTAAGGTTTAGGATTCGGGGGTTGCCAATACTCGAGGATCCACTGGAAAACAAAATGGACAATGGAATTACTGGATTCCCTTAGAGGGGTTGTTCACGAATGTATTCCCCCATACTAACATGGAATCCCCAAAAGGGCGCAACACAGACCGCTATCCTTGTAGAAAGGAGGTACCCGCGTTTTGCTCGGGATCGGCTTTCGGAATCTAGGGCCTCAGGATTTTGGGTTTAGGGCGGAGGGAGAGGTTCAGTGTGTACTTTGGCCTCACTCTATTAAATCCCAAGCCCCAAAGCCTAAACCGTAGCTTCAGAGGCTTCAGATTGCGGAGTTCAGGGGTCATGCATTTCATGCATTACACTCCCTGAAGGAAACATGGAATTCAGAAAGGAGTCTCCCACACACTATCTAGCCTTGCTAACAAGGGTTTCCGGGGGTTCCATGTCTGTTGTCCAGAAGGTAGTGGCATTTGGGAAGGCATTGTGACGTCAGTAGAGGTTTTTCCCATCACACCCTAAACCCTAAACCCTAACCTTTACTGGCTTGGACGGCCACAAGGTTTGAAAAATGTATTCGCTTGCGCAAAAAAGGGTGTTACAGCCCTCGTTTAGATGCAATTACCTTTGCCCTAATTGCTCGATGTCTAGCGCCAAGGTGAGTTCCATGTGTCCGTAGTCCTGTGCGCAGAGGTAAGGAACTTCTTCGCAAGGATATCTACAGGGGTACAGTATGCCAGTCTTACTTTATATAGGCAGCATCACACGGTCTCGGGTTTAGCATTTACTGCGAGGCCTCAATAATTACCAACATGACTCCCCAACAACATATACCACAACACTCTCCGGTTTCGGCGGAGGCTGTGCTGGCAACGATGGGCTGTTAGGTGGGGTCATTTGTTGCATAAACTTGTCAGAACTAGCCAGAAAGGAGATGGGTTTCGGGCGTCTGGGAAGATCCTTGAACATTGAGTCCGCTGTAGCCTTGCAGGCTACACACTGCACTTAAAGACTTAGCAAGTATGCTTCTACCCTTTTATGGGACAGAGAAGAATCGAATTTCTCGACACAGTTCTTCGCATTCCTTAACCTAGGTACTATGTTCTCTAATTGTCCAAGTAGCGCTTAGGGCTTATGACGTGTGTGCCACCAAGATCATCCGCTGTCTGAGCACCTGATGGCTCCTATCCCCTGGGGAATTGTCTTTAAATGGTTAGGGATCTATAAATGCCCGAGGCCTCGGCATGATCTTCATATCACGACCATGTGAACACGTGTTCACCACACTGGGAATTTCATCTGGAGGGCTTCCAAGGATTGAGAGCCTCTTTTCGAGCATGCCCGTATTAGTAAGAATCATAGTTTAGCAGGGTCCCGATTGGGCCCAATGTTCGTGAAATCACATGTATTTGAATAAATATTCGGGGATACACACCCAGCTATGTAACTACATGGTGCTACATAGCCATAGCTTACATTGCAAGACATACCCCACCATATCATAGACCGTACTGAACAGTGCCATGCCACACCAAGGGCGTGCTTGGGTTCCCCATGATTTTGTGTGTAGTTCCCATGCCGACATGAGTTTGTGCCATCCTCCTTTAATTGTCCCCAAGCACTCCCAGTCATCGAATTTAGAACCTTAACCCTAACCCTAAACCCTATAAACCCTAAACCCTATAAACCCTAACCCTAAACCTTATAAACCCTAACACCCTACACCCTAAGCCCTAAGTCTAAAGCCCCAAATCCAAGGAGCTGAAACGCCATTGCCAGCAAGAGAGTCACCAAAGAGTCTACCTGGCCTTGGACGGGGACGCTCTTCTGCCCTAATCCCTAAATAGTAGGATCCCCATAAACCCCATATTCTATCTACTTAAGGGGGACTATACCCTTAACCCTAAATAGTAGTTTCCATTTTCTTTTCCATTATCCCAATATGACCCTAATATGACCCCTATATTCTATCTACTGAAGGGGCACTCTAAGCCCAATATATACCCGTTCTATACCCTATTATAATATGGTAGTTTCCATTTTCTTTTCCATTATCCCAATATGACCCTAATGTAACCCCTATGGTAAGTCAGCTCAGCCTTCACAGAGGTAAGTGCCTTCATTGGAGTTTGCTCAACAATTTAGGGTTTAGGGTTTAGGATGAGTGGCACCCATTTTGAGGATGCTTAGGTTAAGTCGGGGGATATCATCATTATGAGCCTATAGAGGTGGACCCTGAGCCTTAGAAACACAAAGAACATTCCAGGGTGCAAGCATATCTTCCAGGCCACAGGTGAGGCATGTGGGTGAGTGGTATGTGTGTTGTGGATTTGTTTTGCCTTAATTACCCAGTGGAAAGACATTGCTCAGCGTCATTTTGTGAGAATGAGACCTCCGCAAAATCAACGTTGAACTCCCATTAAAGGCACTACAACGACTACTGCTTCTAATTTACAAGGGCCTACGAGGCTTCCGCAGCATAGGTTTGGAGCAGGGTACAGTACTAGGTGTCACTGATGCGAGCTGCACATCCGGTTCTGAGAGCCAAGCGTTTCGGAGGGTCGGAGGCTGACTGAAGAAGGGGTGTCTGAAGAAGGGACTATCTAAGGGTGATATGATCCAAAGTGGTTATCACGGGCTTGCGGTTGTCCCCCTCGACCATAGCGAAGGGATGTTTAATTGCGATGTTCTTAGCCCAAGCTCTGCATCCTTAATCTGGCAACTCATGTCAACCTTCAGAGATCCTGAACAGGCATACCTTAGATCCCTTTAAAAGAGGCATGCTTGGGGGTTAGGGTTTAGGGATTTGGGTTCTCAAAGGATGCCTCGAAGCTGGACACTTTGGCTGCCACCACCGTGGCCTATCTCACTGCCTGCTACGCTTTGGGTGTGCGGGACGGCCACGATGACAACATCATGCTGAGGCAAGGCTGTGACTACTTGAAGGGTCAGGGGGAGTCGGACAGTCGGGCTGATTAATATGGCGATACGAAGTATACTTACTAAGTCCACCGAACTCTCTAAGTGGAGTCTGCTAGTGGGACTTCAGGCCTAAAGTCTCAGCTGTCAGTATACCATCCCAAGATGCGTTTGTCTCGGGTTCCCTAGCCACTCCCTCCTCCGTACCCCCCCCTCCCGGATTCCGCTGGAAGTATGATGTTTCCCAAAATTGGGGGTACCTGGTGGGGGGCCCCATAATAAGGACCATAGTGTATTGAGGTCTAGATTAGGGTCCGCTATTTTGGGACACTACTGTACGGGGAGCTGGTTATATGGGGAGAATGGAAAAGAACATGGAAGTTATCGGGATTATATAGGGTTTATATAGGGATTATAGGGTTATGTTGGGGCTATATGGGGAAAATGGAAAAGGAAACGGAAGCTACTATGGGGAGGTGTAAGGAGAGGCATGAGCTAGAGAGAGAGAGAGAGAGCGAGTTTTGTCATGAACCGAAAGCGGAAGAGAGCTGCTGTGCATCGGCATGGCACTTGAAGGCATATGAGCTATAGTCTACATTCTTCAAAGGAGGGTTATTTGGGCATTATATAGGGGAATATTCTTCGGAGGGATATTCGGAGTGTAGATTATAGCTCATATGATAGGTTGTCGCAAATCTGGCCCCGTTTTGGGTACCTTATAGCAGGGGCCGTATAATAGGGGGACCCACAAAGAGACCATGATTATTCCCAGCCAACCACAGGATGATGGCCATGTGAATCTTTTCTGTATGCTGCAGCTGTCTTTCAACCATGCCTCCAATACTTAGAAGTAGAGTTTTGCCCCGCATCCTAGTGCACTCCATGATCTGTTTGTAATTCCTGCCTAGGAACCCCAGGAGTTGGAGAAACCTTCAAGTTAGAAAATGGCGCTTTTTACGTTCATCTGCAGGGAGGGCAGCTGAAATGTACACACACGGGCAATAGTCACTCCTCAGCACCAGGGCAATGGAGAATGAGATGGAAAAGAACATAGAAAATGAATTGGCAACTGGGGCTACAACACCCGTAATTATATATAATTGAATATATACCCGGTTGTACAGTACTGGGGTAATAAGATTGCGGGTTTAGGGTAACAATGGCAAGTACAATGTCAATCGCTTGCTGGTGCCATCCAAGCATGTACCGCTCGGCGTACGTGTCCTGTCGCGGTTTTCAGTAGATGGCACGCGGAGTGCGAAAGTGCTATAAGCTGTGACACCAGCGCATGCCAGCGCCATGTGACACCGCTTCAAACGTGTTTTTTCTACAGCCAGCCGGCTGCTAAAGGATTTCATGAAACCCCAGCCTACTATGTTTTTTTTCGGCGGCAGGAATTCTGGTTGATGACTCAACCTCGCATCTTCTCACAAACTCCCCCAACCCTACACCCTAAACCCCAAACCCTAAACCCTGCTTGTACTGTGGCATGAGGTTGCTTGCATTACTGCTCAGTTCTTGGCTAGGATCCTGCGGACCATCCAAGAGAGATTTGAGAGCCCAACCTAACATAGCATAATGTAACCCCTGATATTCGTGACGAATGTTAGTGTGAGTGTCGAGAAGCTTTTTGTATGTGGAGCGCAGGTGATTTGAGCTCGTCCCTCGGACTGCGACCAAAAAGAGAGTGAGATGCGAACACTAATATTTTGTAGTAGTTTCCATTTTCCTTTCCATTATCCCAATATAACCCCAATATGAACTAACCTAATTTAGCATTTGGGTACTCCCCCCCTCAGTAACAGTTGGATAATAATCATAACATGGTTATATATAGCCCTCAAAAGGACCCCTAATATAGACTGTTACTGGGTGGGGGCAGTACCCAACTTAGCATGAACTCAGGCGTGTCCTGCACGTATAGACTGCCTGGTGCTCAGTGGGGCATGAGGGACTGGATCCCTACAATTTATGATAGATAGTACATCTCTCTACGCGGAAAGACACTTTTCATGATTTAGGATCTCCACAATCCTTATATCTTTCTTGGACAATATCATTACCTAAAGTCAGATCTTCACCTGCAGCCCACCGATGTCGACATTCTGATTACTTTTCAGTATTCTGAAAATTCTAACCCTTGATCCCGAATATTTTACAAAAATCACCAAAGAGTCCATGTAGCTGTACAGTGCATATTTCTGCCCCAAAGTAGTTTGCCAAGAATCCTTTGGTCCATCGGTATATCCCATATGCCTGCATGGACTCTTTGGGTTCCGCACCCCAAGCCCTAAAGCCTGCATTCCCCATGATGGGGGGGGGGGCTCGCGAAATTCAACGGTCCCTTTTTGGGGTCCCCATAATAATCAGGCTTATAGTGTTTTGGGGTCTATATTGGGCGCATTGGGGGGAACTACCCAATCCCGAGCTTCGTGCAGGGACGACGGTTCCCTCTTTCGCGTGGACTTCGGCTTTGTGTTCGGGGCCACGCCCGCACCCTGTCCTTGATGCACAGTTACTGGGGGTTGATAGGGAATACGGAATGTATTATATGGGGGTTGTATAGGGATTATATTCCATTCTTTCCTACTAGCCCCTAGTAAGCACATGGATGAGGATGATCACCCTATTCTTTTTAGAGCTTGGGGCTTTGGCTTTAGGGCTTTATGGATTTGAGGTGTTTAAGGGACACATGCAAGTTATTGGAAGCGCCCGGCGGTTCACACGTCTTTGCATCTCGTTTTGACAGGGATTTTGGCCAATGACTCGTACAATGCCACAAATCTTGTTCCCAGTTCCCAGCCATGATACCTATCACCGTGCCTTGAATCTCATGTGCACCTCGAGGTGAATCCATCCAACAACCATCTAGAACCCCAGAAATTCTCTGTATCAGCGCGGTCCCTTCAGCCCAACAAGGAGAGGGGTGTACTTCTGGGTCGTCCTATGTATCCCCCGTTTTTGCGGTTTAGGGCTTAGGGTTTAGGAATCCTATGTATCCCCCGTTCGGATACCACCCTAAACCCTAAACCCCTAAACCCTGGGTTTAGGGTTTAGGGTTCACAGAGAGCAAAGGAGATCGACACGCCCCAAACTGTCGTCGCCCGCGCCGTGACGGTTGCTTTGGGGGAGCGATGGCTCGAGGTGGAACTTGTGTGCGTAGAACAAATATGAAGTAAACTAGGCTACTTTGTTTCAGGATATAGAGTGCAAATAAAAAAGTAAACTAGTACCTTACTTTAGGATTCATGGGTCCAATTGGGGAAAAGAAAGTGCGAACTAAAAGTGTCATTTATGGGTTGGGATTTTGGGTTTGGGGTTTAGGGCCTTGTAGGCCTTAGCGGACGAGGTAACGTACAGACCAGTGGAAGGAACAATAGAGGGACCATGCATATGGATGCACTCTTTGTTTGGGACAGGGGCTAGCCTTCGAATATAGGTCTGGAGGGTGCTCAGTGGGTTGGGGTAGCTTCATAGGTACGCTTCGTATAAGCTATAGAATAACCCCAGTTGCACCCATGATTAGCCTGCTGATTAAGTCTGAAGTCCCCCTGATGTTCCCGTGACCCAAACGGTAAGCCCGACATGATGCGGTAGTTCTCATTTTGTTTATTTCTTCTAAGTTCCCCTGACCCTCCAGATAGGGTGCTCAATGGGCTGTGGATACATTGGGGTTAGATTTAGGGCTTTGGGTTCAGGGCTTGCATAAAGACATGTAGTAATTATGTTTAAGGTGTAGGCATGAGGTTTAGGGTTTAAGGCTTAGGGTTGAGGGTGCTTAGGTTTAGTGCCTTTTAGGTTTAGTGCTAAGGCCTTAGAATAGTACAGCCATAGAGAATCTTATTCCGAAGCGTGGGGGCCCTTTCTCCCTCATTTGGCGCTAGGACGTTTAGGACTATGAGTTTTGGGGTCGCTTACCTCTGGCTAGCAAGGAATGATCCGCATAGTCGTCCTTACACATTCGCTAATACAGGTAGTTGCCATTTTTTCCTCCTTTATTCCCTTCTAGGCCTCGCCTGGGCATAGGCTGGCTACGAATGAATCTCTCTTTCCTTAGGGATCCAAACAGCCCAGACTAGGTACTATTCATAGCCTCCCTGGTCCAAAGTAGGTATTATTTATAGGCTTGGAACCCCGTCCAGGGTTCATTCAGTATCCAAGTTAAATTAGGGCCCTTCCTTTTCGGAAGAAGGCATGGGAAGTTCCCTCCTAGACCCGCAACAGGAACACCAAACATGTTTCGCTGACGCTCATCTCAGCATCATCTGCCATAGACTTGAAGGTAGAGTTCCCTGAGCCTACGCCCTCGCCCCAACAAGAACGCCCCAACTCTTCAAAACCTAACAGCAACACAAACATGACAAGGACCATAATGGTGCTGCTATGGTACTTCTTCTTCATATTTGGATGGGAATGACGTACTGCTCGAAGATAGGAAATTGACCAAAAACATATGCCCCTGAAATTCTCATCCCGGTCCCTTGATACATGATTTATGGTTTTCACCCCCCTATGCAATATTCTAAGTGTAGCATCTAGAAATATGCGGGATCCATTTCCCATTGGTCGTAATTAATTGGCAGAGCGGCGTGACAAAAAGAAACATGGCAGCCTGTACTCTAAAGGCTAAAAACCTTAAGTGCCGCCATGCAAAGAAAAAGGCCTAAGCCCTATAAACCCTAAGTCTTGCAAAAAGGGAAAGCCCAAATCCAAAGCCCGGAAACTCGCAGGTTGTGGCGGCCTGCGGTGATTCCTTGACTGCCTTGACGGGGGACAGTTACGGCAGCCCCCCAGCACTGGACTGCTTGAGCAGTGTCCCAGAAACTCGGCAGGTTTAGGATTTGAGTATTTGAGCGTCGCTGAGTATATTATAGTATATTGTTATATAGTATAGTATAGTACAGTATCGAATATTATAGAATAGTATCGTATATTATAGTATATTGTTATATAGTATAGTATAGTACAGTATCGAATATTGTAAAATAGTAACGCATATTATAGTATATTGTTGTAAAGTATAGTATAGTATAGTATAGCATAGTATAGGGTCTAAGTAGAGACTAAGGGTTTAGGCTCAGGTGTTTTAGGCCGCAAACTTGGCAGGGCTTTTCATTTGAGGTTGCCCATGGTTCATTCTACATCTATCGGTGCCTGTAAAAACATATGGGAGTTTCCCAATTTTGGGGTACAATATTGGGGGGTCCCCAAAATAATGCTCATAATATTTTGGGGTCTATATTGGGGTCCCCTCATTTTGGGAAACCTCCATATACTCCCAATACACATGTGAATACATGTCTGCAGCTAGTATGCTAAATCGAACAGAGGAAAAGGTACCCATGCAAAAGAGGCCCTCGGTATAAGCCTCTCAGTAGGTTGTACGCATGTGGATTTGTTTTTGCCTTTGGGCCCTGCGTTTGTGGTAGGGATGCTACAGAGGCCTTTTTCTACGTAGTCGGGGCCACTAGACAGACGCGGAGATTTCAAGATTTTCATGAAAGAGTAATCCTGGCATATTCGTTGAGGGGTCCTTAATGGGCCCTCATCAGGTGAAAACCCTAACCCTAACCCCCTAAGCCCTTCTAGACATTTCCGTAAAAATCCTTGTAAAGGGTATGTACATATGTGTCGCCCTTGCGTCACCATGATAAATGCAGTATATGTCGCCCAGAAGCCCTTTAAAGGAACCTATAGTACTCCTTGAGTTGAGAGATTTTGGGCTCTCTGAGAACCCAAGGAAATGGGTCCATATCTTCCTTTGGCAAGCCACTTGGCAGCGAGAAAGGGGTTGGGGTTTGGAATGTACGGGTCCCCCTTGGGGGCTACATGGGGTTGTATAGGGATGCATGCGAACATGTCGCCCCCTACACCCTAAAATCCAGGGGTCAGGGCTCAGGGTATAGGGCTGAGCCTGCCAGGGTTTGCTACGTCGGCGCGCGAGTTCCTTCCCTTTCGTCAACTGTATCGCGGCCAAGATTCCCTAAATACAAAGTTTTGAAATGCTAAAGAAAACCCTAGGCCGCCACACAGCCCATTCCACGTACTATTTGGGGACTTTTGGGCCCAGAGCCGCTATTATCTATAGGCTTAGAGCTCCAGTGACAGTGAGCTTGCCGCCCAATTGGATCCCCTCGAGATTGTCCCTAGATTCTAGGATTTCGTTCCCAATTACTACAAACCTTAAGTCTTGAAGCCTCAATCTTGTAATGCCTGAACACCCCTGGGGTCCCTGAGGGCAATCACCCCTTTTTGAGCCCCCCAGCTCCAAAACCCTAGACCCTGAACCCCAATCCTCGGCTGTTGGTTCAGGACTTTAACTTAAGTTAAGTAACATCATCAGGAAGGCATTTTTCTTACTACAGAACCGTACTGCGGTAACCTAAAAAACTTATAACCCTATATAGCCTTTCAATGGTACAGCTACGTGGCCTAGAAGGCTCAATCCTACAAATCCAACACCCAACCTCCCAAACCGAAGCCCTGAAACCAAAAGCTCTGGAGACTGGCACAGCCCAACCCCCCAAACCCTAAACCCCAACATCCTAAACATTAAATGCTAAACCCAAAAAACCTAAACCATAAATCCTAAACCCTAAATCCTAGACCGCTAAATTGTAGTTTCCGTTTCTTTTTTCTTTTCCGTTATCCCAATATATCCCCTATATGATCCCCTGTGCAACCCCTAAACCCTAAGTCCTAGACCCCTAAACCTTAAATCCCTAGACCCCCAAACCTTAAATCCGCGACCCTAAGCCCTAAAAACCTTAAACCCTAATCCCTAAATCCTCGAACCTCAACCTTAAAGCCTAAACCCTTAACCCTAAACAACTTTAAACCCTAAAACACCCTAAACCCCTAATCCCTAAACATCCCTAAGCCCTAAACCCTAAAACACCCTAAACCCTAAACCCTAAAAACCCTAAACCCTAATCCGTAAAACCCTAAACCCTCATCCCTAAATCCTCGACCCTAAACCCTTAACCCTAAACCCTAAAAAACCCTAAACCCTAAACCAACCCTAAGCCCTCATCCCTAAAACCTTGAAGGGATCCACGCGGCATCCCTGAGCCTGGCTGGCTTCTGCCTTGGCCCTCAGCGAATGTGAGCTGTAGTCTAAATTCCTTAAAAGGGG
>CAJNIZ010019136.1:28626-40101 GCA_905231905.1 Symbiodinium pilosum
TATATATTAGGGTTTAGGGTTAATTAATAATATTGATACTATAAGTATCTATAGCCCTTTATATGACCCCTAGTATAGACTCTTACTGGGTGGGGGCAGGACCCAAACTATACAATGCAAAGCCACTGGCAAAAGCAGTGATGGCAATAGCTGACCAGTGGCATGTCGGAACCATGATGCTCCCTACAGGGATTTTCTCTACAGGGCTTCTAAGCTCCAAACCCAGAACCCTAAAGCCTGAACCCCCAAATGCCAAACCCTTAACCCTCAACCATAAAAACTCTATGGGCAATAGAAACAGAACCAACAACCCCAAACCCTAAACCCCTAAACCCTAAACCCCTAAACCCTGAACCCTAAACCTTCAGAAAACAGGCAGTGCAGTTCTTGCGGGATCAAGCGGGCTTGGGCCCAGACACCCCCACGAGCCAGGCCTCGGGTTGCTAGCGGGTTGTTAGATGGAAAGCCACATGAGCAATGGTCTAAACTCCTCAAAGGGGGGTTATGTAGGGGATTATATAAGGGGCTACTATAGGGGTTATTAAGGGGGATACTAGTAGGTTAGACTATAGCTCACATGGAAAAGGAGAAAGATACTGACCTGGAAATTGGGTCTGTATGAGGATTTAGGGTATGATAGTACTTAACTATGGTTGGTAAGGAATGAAGGGATGGAACAGACCATGGAACTTGCTATTTTGGGTTCAGGGGTAAGGGTGTAGTGCAGGGTAAGAGGTATGGCTGCCTTGAGAAGCCCCTATGAAGTTCGAGAACATACTAACCCAGACCCCTGATTGATAAACCCCCTCCCCTTAATAGGGATCCTAACATTAAAGCCCTTAAAAGGAGGGGGGTTATGAATCAGGGGTCTACATTAGTTTCCATTTCCTTCTCCATTCCTTCAGACCCAAAAAAACAACCAGCAAGAATTACGGGTTTTGGGGTGGTGGGGGGCCCTACCTGTCCAGCAAGCAGCTTTTCGTCTTTCTGTGTGACTTCATGTATATATCTACATAAACATAACCAACAGGCCAGTCGTGATGTTGGACCCCAAACCCTAAGCAATCACCTAAGGTGCAGGTGTAGGGTCGATTGAGCGGTTGCTGCGCCGCGGTTGGGGGAAGTGCCTACTCCAGCTTCAACTGCACTGGTGTCACTGCTTGAGCAGCGTTGTTTAAAGTTATGCTTGAGCTATGATGGAAGTGATACTGCAAGAGTGCTCGCGCAGCCTCTGGCCTGCAGGGCGTAGTTGTGGCTGGGGAGGGAACCGTTTGCAAAAACTGTTTTTGCCTGGGAGGGGTCCAGAATGCGCTAGCTGCACTTAAGCCCAAATACCCTAAGCCCTAAATAGTTGTTTCCATTTAATTTTCCATTATACCAATATAACCCAAAAGCCCAAAACCCCTAAACCCTACAGACCCTGCTCTTGCACTGCAGGCCAACGACAGCAAAGTTCTGGGCAACCTTTCGGTCTGGATGACAGGCGCGTTCTCAGCCATGACCCGGGCTTAGGTAATGGAGAATGAAATGGGCTATGGTCTAAACTCCTTAAAGGGGGTTATGTAGGGGATTACATACTATAGGGGTTATTAAGGGGTATACTAGGAGTTTGGACAATGGTTCAAATGGAGAATTGTATGGATATAGGAATACATTGGGTTGGGCCCCCACCCACTAATAGTGGTATACTAGGAATACAAGGACCCTAATATAATCACCATTACCTCTTGTGGTCACTATTAGTGCGTGGCGGCCCAACCTAAGGAACACATAGGGTTTAGATAGTAGGAGATTTGGCTAACCCCAAGCCCCAAAATAAGGACCCTCGAAACATGGTATGACTTTGAATCATGTTATCCGGGTTGAAAATGTAGGGATCGCGGTAACCAAAGTCCCCTGATGATCATTCGGTCCGGTTGGTGAGGGCTTGGGTTGAGGGCTCAGAAGTTGTGATTTCAGAGTTTTGGACTGTTGGGGGTCGGCTTTTGCTCATGAGGCTGAACGGGGTGCGGGGTAAGGCTCTTCTGCGTTGCAGGGACGCTTGGAGTGTGGTCGGGCAAAGAGACTTTGGCGGCTGAACGTGAGGTGTTGTTCGAACGAAAAGGTCCATGGCGTCTTGGGTTCAGTGTTGGGATCCATGGGTTGAGGTAGGTCCCGGGCCTTGGCAGTTGAGCCACTCAAAATCCACAACACTGTTCAGACACAGCTACACAAGTTGAACATGGGAGTGTCTCAAATGTAGCCCAGACCCTTGATTAATAAACCCCCTCCCCTTAATGGGGATTATAATAGGGATCCTAATATTAAGGCCCTTAAAAGGAGGGGTTTATTAATCACGGGTCTACATTAGCCTTATAGAATCGCTTGGGAGGGACCCCCCCCATTTTAATCCCAATGCATCCCTACAGACTGCACGGCGATGCACTGTCAGCTAGCCTAGTTGCAGATGAAGTCCGTCAATTTGCGAGTATTATTTGCTTAACAACCAGCAAGTCAATTCCTGTTTCGACATGGGGCTTCACAAAAACAGGCGATGCATGTGCTCACGGCTCCAGCTACGGGGTAATGGCGGCATGGGGTTAGTTCACATCCGAGACGCGGAAGTCCTCTGTTCAAAGCCGAATGGACGGATGGCTACATCACCGTGCCCTCCCCGCTGTTCCGCCGCATTGGGTCATCCATGAGTCAGAGTTCCATGGAGACTCCTCCGGTCCTTTGTAAGCCAAATCACCGGGCACCTGGCATGGTCAGCCACCAAATAATGTGGAGTTCGAAAGCTTCACAGTCTTCAGAACCACTTATGCGGTCACTTCTGCATGCTAGTCGTTGCAAATCTGAGGCCAAAACGGACCCCCGGACAGGAACTTGCCTCAACAACCCATGCACCAAGAACCCAAGCCCTCGCAAAACAGTTGAGCATCGCTGCTTTTGAAGGGGCAACAGGGAAACCTTTTCTGCCGGCTTTCTTTTAGATTAGCTGGAACCCACGATCCGATACCTGCACAGACATTTGCACCCTAACCCGGGCGTGGAGTCTGTGAATAATACCTGCTTCCCGGCCTAAGGTCAAAGGTCTATAAACAGTACCGATAAATAAATATACCCGAATATATCCATCCCCCATATTTCAAGCAGTTTGGAGCCCTATGGCAAACCCAGCTGCTTGCAGGATCTGATGAGCAGCCTGAAGACATGGAGGCGTCCACGTTTAGGGTTTACTTATTGGTGTTTAGTAGGGGATGAAGCAAAGCAAAGAAAAAGTGGAAATGATACATTGCAGTTGTGGGGAAAGACGACTACAGCGATCCATTCCTCCATGCCCTGCTTACCATCAGTAAGTCTTGAGGGGTGGGTTGACAAGGCTCCCCCCTTCTCAAAACCCTAAACCCTCAACCCTTAACCCTTAACCCTAACCCCCCGCCCCCTTCCCCCCAGACCTTCATGGGCTCTCATAGGTTCTGGGGTTTGCAGAGGTTCCCTTGAGGGGCCGGGGGTTGGGGTCCTGCCAAGAAACCAAATGTGGATCCCTCCGAAACATATGAGCTATAGTCTAAACTCCTTAAACACAGTTATATAGGGGGTTATCGTAGGGGTTATTAAGGGGGGTGCTAGGAGTTTAGACTATGGCTCATATGTTTAATTAGGGTTTAGGGTTTTTAGCAATGCCCCATGAACTGAGGCCAGGGTCTTGAGATTCAAGAGCTTTCAGGTTTAGCGCTGCTTGAGCTTGTTGCAGCCTTCCCTTCAGGTATGCGCGCCGCCCTCCTCTAGACTGACATGGAATGCCATGTTGCGTCTTTTCACAAGGGCCATGGTCCTCACAGGGCCCTTCTGGGGCTTCGCTGGTTTGAGGGAGGGTCGAACATTTACCTGGGTAGCGGGGACTGACGCGTTCTCACTGGCAAAGCGGGTGTAGTGCTTGAGCTAGCACAGTTGAGCACGAAACAACATACTGTCCGCCCTTCAAAAGGACAGTAGTTCAAGATAGATGCTTGTTCAGGTTCCATGTTTGGTTGGGAACATAACCCCCGCAGTTCCCTGAGCCCCACAGACCTCAAAACCCTGAATCTGGGGTTATGGGTTTCGGATGAAAGTCCTCGTGAGGCTGATCTGAACTTCGTTCTGGACTCTGGTGTTGACCCTCAGCTGCATCCCACCCTCAACCCAGAACCCTACTTGAGTAGTATTTTATTTGGGTTTACAATGGTACCCATTATAGAGCAAGATTATGTCTTCCTTTGGGGTATAGTATTTTATATAAGGAATAATATCTTACTGGGTTTAACCACCAAACAAAACGCTACTCACTTGGAGGTTTAGTGAGTTTTCGTGAAGCCCAATACAAGCCAAAAACAGCTACGGTGATCCCTATTGTGAACCTAAACCTTACCTACTTATGAAGTCCCCCAACCCTGCAAGAAAGCCTTGGACAAAAAGCCCTGCACGGCTACGGAAGCCTGCAGGATACGGATGCTGAGCATTTCGAAGGTTGGCAAAACACTTTTCCCCCAGACCAAGAACCTCCTAAACCCCAATAAAGGGGTTATACAGGGGCTATATAGGGATAATAGAAAGTAAAACGGAAACTACTATTTGGGGTCATTTGGGGTTATATAGGGAGTATAGGGGTGTTATAGCCCCAAAGCTCGTAGCCCTTAACCTCCTCAACCCCTCACGAAGCCCCAGTCTTCAGCCTCAACAATACCCTAGGGATCCAAATAGCCCAATGTAGGTAACATTTACAGACTTTGGGGCCCAATGTAGGTATTATTTGTGTACTTGGATCCCTAGGGAAATACAAAATGGAAGTTTCCTAAAATAGGGGGACCCCAATATAGACCTCAATATACTATAGTCCTTATTATAGGGACCCCCAAAATGGTACCCCTAATTTTGGGAAACCCTAATCCCTATAATCCCTTACATAATCCCAGTTTCCATTTCATTTTCCATGTTCTTTTCCATTTGATTCTCCATTACAGTAGGTACCCCTAATTTTGGTAAACCCTAAACCCTAAACCCTAAAACCCTAAACCCCTAATTTTGGGAAACTACCAAATGGCTAAGGACCTCCTGGGCCTTTACCGTGCCGCCCCCGAGCGGTTCTCCGCAGATGGCAAGCCGGGAGCCCAAGGGTTTAGGGTTTGGGGTTTAGGGTTTAGGGTTTAGGCTGAAGGTTTGAGGGTTCCGGGATTTGGGTTAAGGGTTTTGTTCCTTGGGCTTAGGGCTTATGAGGCCTCGGGTGTCGGGTTCAGAAGTTCAGGTTCATGGCTGAAGGTTTAGGACTTGTGGCGCGGCGTCTAGGGTTTAAGACCCCGAGTTGATGGCTTCAGAATTCAGGGCTTAGAGTTAATAATATTAATATTAACAATGTTATTAATATTAATATTATTAGTAATAATAATATTGCTTATATTCATAATATTAAATAATACTATATGAAATAAGAGGGCTTGGGAGTAAGGCTGCAGGGTGCGGAGTTTAGAGCTTAGGGTAAGATGGAGTCGCTCTGATGCATAAAAACCCAAACCCCTAGATCCCTAAACAAAGCTGGGTATGGGTGGTTGTCAAAATTATGGTCCCTTTTTGGGTACCCTAAATATTAGGTGCCGTATTATAATAGGGACCCAAAAAGGGACCATAATTTTGACAATCCCCCGTATGTCTTAGTGAGCTCGGTCTTAGAGAGACCCTCTGCCGAAACCTCAACTGACAATTGTCCTTGCAAAAGAAGCTGTGTGGGCTTCCATGCTTATTTTGGGCGTGGGCAGACATACGCCTTAGCAACGCCAGCTGAACCCTAAACCTTACACCCTAAACCCTAAAACCACTAAACCCCAGGCCCCTGACCCTGCAAGAGTTTGGGGAGCTCTTCTTTGGGCCCTTGTCAGACTTTGCGGCGGTAGCGGAGGAAGGCCTAGTCGCCGAGGACAGAGGTTACAACCAAGGTGGTGTGGATAGGGTTTAGGTTTGGGGGTTTAGGGTTTAGGGTGTAGGGGCTTAGGGTTTAGGGTTGGGGGTTTAGAGCTTGGGGTTTAGGGGTATATTGGGGTATCCATTGGGGTAATGTGGGGGGTTATATTGGTGTTCTATGGGGATAATGGAAGAGAACATGGAAACTACTATAGTGGGTTACATAGGGTTTAGGGTTGAGGGTTTTGTTTCCTGGGCTTAGCATCAACGATAATGGGTCATATAGGGTTCAGGGCTAAGGGTTTTGTTTCCTGGGCTTAAGATTCAGGGTTTAGATCAGGCATAAACATACAGGGTATATGAGCTATAGTCTAAAACTCCTAGCCCCTTAGCAAGCCCTACAGCAGCCCGCTATATAATCCCCTATATAACTCCCCTTCAAGGAGTTTAGACTATAGTACATATGAAGCAAAGTGAGACGTATCATGGCTTCATCTTGTACCAGAGATGGCAGACATGGGTGTCAACGCCTGGAGTCAGGTTGCGGTTGGCCCTCTGTGCTGTGATATACTTTTTGAATGGTTTCGAACTCTTTTGGAAGGCTGTTACTAGGCTTGTATAGGGTTGCTCAGGTGTAAGGGTCCAAGTACCCAACAAGTGTGTGCGTGGTCCCAGTAGGAACGGCCCAGTAGCAAGGAATAAATTATGTCAACTTCGGTCGACCTCGTGGTTTACTCATCAACTAGTACCAAAGCCTCAATCCCTTCACCCTTTGCCCCCTAAGTCCTACAGTCTGAAACTTTGGGAGGTTTAGGTTACACGTCACCCTGACTGTCAGGAGCGAACAGACTTGACGGCCAAGGAACACGGCCAGACAAGGCTTTAGGGCTCTGGGCACAAGTTACTGGTGGTTGGCACGGAATGAAGGAATGGATTTTATAGCAATCCGAGATGGTAGTCCCTACATCAGGTTCCATCATTCCCTGCGAGCAACCACTCACTCAGAAAGGGCTCAGGAATTGGATCCAGGGTTTAGGGATATATCTTGGAGGCTTGAGCATGGGGGTTGGCGAATTTTGTGTTTCGGGTCGAGTTAAGACTAGCACATCTGAAGGTTTGAGGAGGAGACCTGCGTCGTTGGCCCAACGGTATTGGGAACAACCTTGCCCGTGAGACCAGCTGCTTCAGGCGTCAAATGGGCCGTTCATAGAGCCGACATTTGTCTGGAGTTTGAGACGGGCTGCGTTTGAGGGATGGCCGTGTTGAGCCGAGAGTTTTCTCCTGTTTGTGAGATGGACTTACTTCCCCCAAGCTAATCCACACGACCCATTTTTAGACGGACAGCAGTCTTGAAAGGGCTTTTTCAGGTTCCACGTCAGTTTGCAGGGTAAGGGTCATATATCTCGGCTATCCGGCAGCAATGCTTGTGCTGAAACTCGGATTCAACAAGTCAACGTTTTCCCTCAATATGAGCTAGAATGCTTGCTTGTAATCCTTGATGCCCTCGCCAACACAAAGCAAAGTCCCTTCCCCGTTTCCGTTATGGCACTTCTAGCCCAGTTCGCCCAGACGCAAGTCAGGCTAGCCGTGACTATTGGTTACTTGCATAGTAGTCTCCATTTTTCCACTATCCTTAGAGAACCCTATATCACAACCCTATATCATACCCCTATATTATAACCTTATATCATACCCCTGTCTTATACCCCTATATTATACCCCTAAAAAACCCCTAGGGAAAAACACGTCATCGACACTTCAGTGCCTGCGTTTCTTGCAGGAATTGGGGCGTGTTCCCAGTGCCAAAGCTAGTTCCGCAATGTCCGGACGGCTTCCCGGTGCTCAAAAGATCCCACAATGGGCTTGCTCATAATCGGGTTTTAGGGGTTTAGGGTTTAGGGTGGGAAAGAAGGATTACGTGAGCCATAGTCTAAACTCATTATAGGGGAGTATTGCAGGGCTTATTAAGGGGGATCCCGGGAGTTAAGACTATATAATAGCTCACACAGTTTGGGAAGTATGGCAGGGATCCTTGTGTTGCGAAACCTGACTCCTGTCCCGAAGAAGGTGCGGTGCAGGTTGCGTTCTGCTGCTGGCTAGACAGGCTGCCAACATTGCCCGTAAGTCTTTTAGAGTTGTACAAGATGATTGGGCACTTGTTCCGGTCAGATTCACTGAATTCATTTGAGCTGTGGTCTTAGCTCCTTAAAGGGGGTTCTACATGGGATTCTATAGGGGAGTAGTATACAGCTTGTGAAGGGGGATGCTAGGAGTGTAGACTATAGCTCATTTGTGCATGGCAGGGGCCATGCCGTGAAGGGAGCAAATTCAAACCATCGTGCCCCCGCCACACCTCAAGCTTAAACTGTGTCATCGCATAGTTTGTAGCTTTCATTGCATTCAACCCAAAAGGATCATCAGATTACAGCCCGTAAACTCATGTAACCGTTAAATACACCTTAAACCTGAGGGTCTGAGGTAGGCATGCTGACGGCCTAGAATACCGGACCTCCTTCCCCCCTCCTCTCATAGAGATGTGCTACTGTTGGATGGATAGAGGAAATCGTGCGCGAGCTCGGATCCCAAGAGTACAATGAATACCATTGTTGTGGCCATGTAGGGTGGTGCAATAAGAGTTCCTCTAGGTACCCAGTAGTGCCCTTTTGCCCTTTTTATTTTGGGGTCTCCTTATTTAAGCTGAACGGTAGGAAAAAGGGTACCCTTACTATTAATGGGTTACTGGGGAACCTAGTCCTAAATCCAAAGTAGCTTGAGGCTACTTGGCATTGCATAGCTACGTCCCATGGAGATCCGCGAATTCTGACACCATAGCGTTGTTTCTCAAGCCATCCACTAAACCGCAAACTGGGTTGCCATCAAGGAATACCATAATATGGGCATATAGTAAATACTGGGGCTTTCTCATCATAGTAGCTCAAAAGATGTTCCGCCACACAGTAACCCCCTAAGCCTTATGAGCCCTAAACCCAAAACCCTTCGGAGCCCCTAAACCGTAAACCAAATAGGCCTTACGAGCCCTAAACCCTAAACCCTATCAACATCCTCAAACCCTCAGCCCCCTAAGCCTTATAAAGCCCTACACCCTATCAAAACCCTTTCAAAACCCCCTTAACCCCCTTGGCCTTAGGAGCCCTGAACCCTAAACCCTATCAAAAACCCTAGGCCCTCAACCCCCTAAGCCTTATGAACCCTGCACCCTAAACCTGTCAAAACCCCTAAGCCCTCAACCCCCTAAGCCTTATGAACCCTGAACCCAAAACCCTGTCAAAACCCCTCAACCCCTTATAAAGCCTGACACCAAACCCTCAGATCGGGGGTCTCGAGTTCTGGAGACCCGGCGGGAAACAACGGAACAGGGACCATTTGGTAGTTCCCCGAAACAAGTTTAGGGATTTAGGGGTTTAGGTTTTAGGGATGTAGGGTTACGGGTTTAGGGATGTAGGGTTTAGGGTTTAGGGATTTAGGGTTTAGGGGGTTTCCTTAAGTAGGCACAGGCCCCCCAACACGATAATCCTTATCATTGGGACCCCAAAATGGCACCCCCAAGTGTAGGAAATTTCTATCTACTTCGCTTCACAAGCCTTCAGGCTCTGCGAACACTGGAACTGGGTATACTTTAGGTGGACCGCCCACCCTGTAATAGTGACTGTAGGGGATATGGTGATCATATTAGGGTCCTCTTATATTCCTATCATACCGCTTTTGCAGGGTGGGGGTCCACTTAAAGTATGCCACTCATGCACTACAAGTTTGGTCTGACACTTTCGCTTTAGATGGAAAGGGTGGTCCCTTCCGCCAGGAGTGGTACATGTATCTTGGCGAGTTATCGAGCAGACCTCCTCCTGGACCCCAAAAGTAGTTATCCAAAAACAGCCCAAACGGCTGACATTCTACATACTTTGGGGATGTTTGGGGGTCCAGGTTGGGACACTCCCAGAGTTGCGGATCAGAACGCCTCGCAGCCTTTGCCTCCAACCTCGCCTCCAACGCTTGGCGCGCCTTCCGATCACTCCTGCGACCGACATTGGCTTAAGGACTTAACATACGAAAATGCTGCAACTGTCATCATTGGGATTATACAGGCTGCGGGGGGTGCGAAGGATTCATAGCTTTGGGATTACGATTCAAGATCGGGGGTTGGGCTGAGGTTTTGGTCCTGAAGCCCCTGCATGACCGAACTCTTAAGGTGTTTGATGCCTTCTGAATTATGTTTTTTGGTATACTCAGGTAATGTAGGCGCATCAACAGCAATTGTATTTGTATCATGACTCACTGTTTGATGCGTAAACCCATGTCTAGGACCGCGTAAGATTTCAGTATACTCCCTAAACTACTCCAAACCTTATACCCTGTACCCTAAGCCCTAACCCAGAACCCTGAAGCCCAATTACCTGCAGCAAGAAGAGATTGCAAGACTGGCTCTGAAAGGACGAGTACATGGGCAATATGGGGTCCACATCGTGATGCATGTGTGTATACACGTATGTATGTATGTATGTATGTATGTATGTATGTACGTACGTAGGGTTTAGGGTGTGCGGCTTTAATCGCTTGAATAAGAGGGAGTCAAATAAGATTGTACTAAAACCCTAGATCTGCGAGCAATTGCAGCCCAGACCCATACTAATATAGTAGTTTCCAAATTCTCTTTTCCATTATCCCTAGTCCCAGGCATTATCCATGAACCCTAAACCCTAAATCCTAAATTCTAAACCTTAAATCCTAAACCCTACAGCTTGAATCCTAAACCCCAAACCCTAAACCCTAAAGCCTAAACCCTAAATAAAAGTCCCAGGCTTTAAGGCGCACTTCAAGCCAGCTCCGGCAAAGCCAGCACATGGAAGCTTGGCTGCGAGGGTTTTTTGGGTTAGGGTCTAGGGTTTAGGGTTTAAGGTTTAGGGTTTAGGGTAGGGGGGGTCTACCTGGGCCCCAAAAGTATGTAAAGTAATGGTCTTTATGGCTATTATTATCGGGTTATTGCCACTATTTTACATACTTTTGGGGTTTAGGGTCTAGGGTTTAGGGATGGGGCTTTAAGACGGGTTGGGCATGATCCGGGTTTCAGGTTCATGCAGAGGCGCAAGTAGTTGGAGCCTTGGATAATCAGGTGCCCAAGATGCCAGGTTTTCGGTTCTAGCTGTAGGGCCCAAATCAAATGGGAAACAATGAGAGATGAGGATTTTAGTGGTTTAGGGCTTACCAAGTGGGGTGCACACTATATCCGGAACTCACAATCCACATTCACAAGTCCTACACCCCTCAGCCTTCAATGATCAGCTTGCGGCCGCTTTGAAAACTCCAACCACTAAACCCTAAACCCCTCATTCACTACTCGGGGGTATACGAAACAAATCCCATCCCAAATGGTGCAGGCACCATCAGACACCTTTGTCGCAAATACTTGCAACCAAAGGGGGTTCCTAAAGCTAAGTATATGGGCGATGGTCAAAATACCTTTGAAGGAAGATCATATAAACAGACCTTGAATGTTATCATGGGGTTTGATTGTCCTTTTCGTCATGAGGCGGCACGCAGGGTAAA
>CAJNIZ010019136.1:40356-54679 GCA_905231905.1 Symbiodinium pilosum
AAGAATATTGGCAACAGCCCATATGCTAGAAGGCTATTTCCCGCCCGCAGGAAAGGTCCTTATACACCTCGCAGCATACAGAGAGTCTGCCAAAAGCCAGCCTGCAAGACGCACCTGCAATACGCACTGGACTGAACCCTTTTAGTAAGTTGGGGGAAGGCCTTGGAAACCCTTAGTATGGGCGCTTAGCTGCAGCAGTTTTTTTGGGCGGTTTTTGCAACAACCCGCCCTACCCCTGGCAAAACTATTCCCCCTATACTGAAAACATTTATATCCTGTGGGTTGGAGGCAGTTATTGTGCTTTAGGGCTCAGCTTCAGAGTTTGAGGCTTTGGATCTAGGACCCCAAGTAGAAACTGAAACACTCTCACAAAAATTACATAGAGTAGTGGCCCCAACCCTAAACCCTCAACGACATTTACCCGGAGCCCCAAGCTCCAAGCCCTAAAGTGTGCGGCTCCAGGAAGGTCTGCTACAGTCCTTCCAAACATTTTCTCATCGGTATACGTTAACCCCTGCATCCACTTGACTTCCACGTTCGTTTCGGCGCCCCTGGTGCGGTCTTTGAGGTTCCCGTGCGGGCGCGAAGCAACCACTACGGACGTCCAAGGCCAGATGTTGGAGCTTCAGATTGGGATATGCTGGAATATGACTGTAATGTCATTTTAGAAGAAGCTATATCGTTTTGTCTTGTATTATGGTATAATATAAATACTGCAATATACTAGTTGTGTTATACCCCCCCAAAAAGCTTTTATTTTTGCCACTGGAGAGGACCCACAGCGCATGCAGAAGCCATTGCAACCGTTTCCTGTGGACCCTCGCCCCTTGCACGGCCTCTCGGACATGTCAGCAGCGCAAGAAGGGTTACGTAGGGGTTATACATCCCCCAAACATAGCACATACACTTACTGGTTCTTAGCAAGGAATATGGGGAAATATTTAGGGCTTATGTTATATGCTATCTTCCGTACTCAGAACAAGTAAGAAAATCATACCGTCCTTAGATAATGACACGTCTCAACATGTTTCAACTTTGCGGAATTTTGCCTGTCAGGGTAGTTTGCTAGTAGCCTTCAGGCTTTCAATGTTACAACAGAATCTCAACCATTGGGTTCCTGTACGGGAAGTTGATCATGGTTGCCATGATAAGGAAGTCTTAGTCCATACTATACAACAGTTATTCGAAGTTACTTGCACCTTCCTAGGAGCAAGCCAAAGCGTTCTAGTCTTCGGCTACATTCTGAGAGGAGAAGTAGGACTTGTTGCTTTGGTGTAGAGGGTAACTGCCTGTCTGTTCCGAAAAAAGAGCAACTTAAGCCCCGTGGAGCGCACATCTAGGGAGTTTATAGGGGACTACTATAGCATAGGGGATCATATAGTGTTTAGGGTCTGAACTCCTTAAAGGGGGGGGTACTTAGGGAATTATATAGGGACTACTACATGGGTTTTATAGGGTTTAGGGAGTTTAGGGTTTAAGGTTCCCAAAATTCGGGTCCCTCCTGTGGTACCCCTAAAGATTCGGTGCCGTGATATAATCTATAACCAAACGGAGCCCACAATTGTGAGAATAACCCCTGTAAGCATAGGGCTAAGGGCTTAAAGCGGTTATATAGGGATGATAAGGTTTGGAGCTCAGGAGTCTGGTATATAAGGGGTTTGTAAGGGCATGCAGGGATATAGTGGCGAGCCACATGGAAATGAAGCGGAAACTGCGGCTTATAGCGATATCTAGGGTTCAGGGTAAATCTTGCTGATTGTTAGCAGGGAATGAAAGAATGGAGAATAGCATTTAATGTTTAACATGTAGGGCTTTGCAGCTAGTGAATTGAGCAGAACATGAAACTGCCAGCTTATGACTGATTACGTAGTGCCTACTATAGCGATCCATGTCTCCATTCTCTATTAACAACCAGTCTTGGCTACTTGGGGTTGCCTTTTACCGCCCCTGCTATTTTGGCGATTAGCCGGATGCGGGGCTCGAACCTCAGGCTTTCGGGTTTAGGTTTAGGACAAGAGTACTGCGCGCGTTCTCATATACGAGCTATAGTTTAATCTCCTTCAAGGGGGTTATATAGGGGAATATATAGGGGAGCAGTATAGGCCCTATTAAGGGGCATACTAGGAGCTTAGACTATGGTTCACACGTGAGTTTGCAACAATCAGACTACACTCTTTGAAGGGTTGTGCAACTGTTTAGGGTTCAGGGTTCAGAGTTTAGGGTTCAGCTTGGCGTACCTTCTTACGCCTGGATGCTCATACCCAGTTCTTCCACTGCTTACAACCCTTCCTGCCGCGCACATAAACCTCCTCAACCCCAAGAGCCTTGTTTAGGGTTTAGGGTTTAGGGTTGTGAACTAAACCTTCCAATACCAACTCACACGAAGTGTTACCCCACCCCCCGTTAGACTGATGGTGGGCTTCAAAGGGCACTTTTCTGCGTTCCACACGATGTTGAAGCTCAGGCTATGCCGATGGTGGTGCTGGCGTCCCCGGCTACATGCATCCCTATGCAGCTGTGGCCCCTTTTCCTGCAGCCCCTGCGCCCCGCGGCTGTGGAATTTGGAGTTGCAGTCATAAGATATATGGAGGTTTCTCAAAGTGAGCGTTCCCTAGAGATACAGGGAAGATCTCGCTTGATTTGAGAAAGTCTAGGACAAAGCATGTGTATGTTACAGGGCGTGCATGATTGACGAGTTTTGGGTTGAAGGTTCGGGAGAGTTTTGGTGAATGTTTCTGGGGCGGAGTGAGGATTTGACGGCCACTTCTAGATTTTTGCAACCACCCGAACCGCGCCTAAAGAACGATGTCTGTGCAAGCCTGCATCCTTCAAGTGGCATGAGCTAGAGCCTAAACTCCTGAAAGGCGGGTTATACAGGGGATCGTATACGGAAGTATCATAGGTGTTATTACGGGGGATACCAGGAATTTAGACTGCAGCTCACATGATTTGAACAGTCCGCCAGAAGTTCGCGGTATGAAAAGCCAAATCTGGGGTGGATTGGTGATAGGGTTCTAGCGGGTTTACCGGGGCGAGCATGTAGAATCCTGAGAATGGCTACTATCCCCCTGTAAACTTTAAGCTACTTTTAGTCTGGATCATGGCACGAACTCTTTTGCAATCGTTTACCCAGGCTCCTACATGCTTTGTTAATTTCCTACAGCTATCAGCCTCAGCCCCCCAAACCCAATATACCCCAAACACCTATTTCGATTTTCATGCCGCAAGAATTCAATCCCTGCCAACCCTCTTGCTTATCCCAGAGTGCCATTTGATTTGTCAATCATTCTAACCCCAAACCCTAAATCCAATAAAGCCTCAAATCCTCCTCTAGTCCTACAAGCCGCCTTCCGTATCCCCATATTATCCCTTCAAAGGGACCCGATGTGCCAGTGTATCGGGTTTAGGTTTTAGGGCTTACCTCAACCCCAAAAGTAAGTAAAATAATAGCCCCCCAAAAATAAAAACAGCCCAACATGCAATTATTCTAAATACTTTTTAGGGTTCCGGCAGGATTTAGGTTGAAAAAGCTGAAAGCCCCTTAAGTAGCTGAGGTATGGCACAACGCCGAGAGCAAACGTTTTCGGGCAGCCACTCGGGCCAGGGCAAACATCTCCAATGCTTGCTTGGGGCTATGTGAGTTACGGACTAAATTCGGGTTGGGGGGGACACATAGGGGATACATAGTGGAGGGTATAGGGGACCCATTTAAGGGGTATACTACGAATTTAGACCAGGGCTCATGGCTACTGGGGGTTCTTGGAGGTGTATAGGGTTTACAGGGTTTGGGCTTATGGGATTAAGGGTCGTAAAAGGATAATCATGCTACAATAAAATGGGAACTACCATCATATCTAGGGCTAGTGGTTTTAACTGTTGTGCCACAAAACCCTGTTCCAATCGTTTACGCCCGTACATTCGCCACACATGAAGGTTTACCGGTACCCCAGTTCCAGCTGCTCATGAATCTTCAGCTACATTAGCGTTCCTGAAGCTACATCTTAGACAGCGTCCGTGATGCCAAGGAGATCTTCCTAAGTTTCCTGAAGAAGGGACCCCTTGTCCCACCAGGATTGGGATCTGGGCGTACATGGTTGCTTACGGGGGATCCAAAGAGCACCTCCATATGAGGCGGAAAAGGTGTACTGCAAGCCTGGTTCGCTTAATGGGTTGCTTAAGTGATTAAACGGTTATAGCTTTTTGAGATTTACCGGAGGGACCTCCCCATTTTGGGAAGTAGATCTGAGGGCCTATACCGTGTCCATTGACACCAGGAACCCCCGACGACTTACCGGTATCAGATCTCAGTGCTCGGGTTTTGTCTTGGTTTAGGGATTAGGGTCTTCTTGCAGCAGGTGGTACGGGGATTTTGGTAACCCCAACCCCCCAAACTAGGAGCCTACGAACGGGGATGGGGATGGCTAAACCCATGGGGGCCCAGATCTCCTTGTTCATTTCATCATTTCATGTCGGGCTAGGGATGCAGCAGCTGAAATCAAAGGCAAAGCCTGCAGAGGACCAGCGAGAAAGAGGGGTTTCGACAAGTTACCGCTGAAAAGCTCACAGTTGCTTGCTTAGGTTTTAGGGTTTAAGTTTGAGGTTTAGGGATTCTACTTTTGGAATGTTTTCGTGAAAGCACGGGACCGGTGGAAGTGGCTGTGGGAAGATAAGCAGTTTGGAGGAATGTCCACATTGTGGTCTTTTTTGGTGGGTCTCCATTGACAAGATGGCCGCTGATCTGTAGGATACCCAAAAAAAGGGCCATGATCTTGGCAACCTTTTAAAAACATCTAAACTACGTCTTACAATGCTAGGAGCTTCCTGCGATGGGATATATAGGGTTCAGGGTTTAGGGTTTAGAGTTAAGGGTGGTTTAGGGTGGAAGATAGTGTACCCTCCCTGCAACTCGGGGCCCCTGTATGGCTCTCTTGTTGAACGACAGCAGCCTCCATAGCCCCATTTTGGGATTCTATGTCAGGTTGGAGACCTTAAACCCTGCACTCTAAAACCTGAAGCCTAAAGATTAAAACCTAAGCCCTTGAGGCCCTTGCCAACTGCAGCATGGAACGCTACCGCTGACGGCTCAGCACGAGGGAGCGTCTCAAGAAAGCCATTCATTACTATTACCATAACTATCTTGAGCACCACTATCATTGTTACTAGTACCACCACTAGTGTTACTTTTATTCTTATTGCCATTCGTATTCTTACGATTATTGATTGCTATGATGCTCGTTACCCATTTTATGATCAACTTACTATAATTTTCACTAGGCTCCCAGAAATTAGGGGAGCAGTGCCACTGACTACGGCCCCTTCCAAAGGGACCTGTCTTTGGCTCCATGTTACGCACGTTGAACATAAAGTCCTTGTCGCAGAATTGATGCAATTGTCCGCAGACTTCTTCGCCCTCCATTCCATGACATTAGGTACCCATTGGGGTAATATTAGGGGTATATTCGGGTTAATGTTGGGTCCTGATTAGTGTGGCCCCCCCACCCCCGCCCCAAAACAAAAATGGGGCCATGTTTAATGTGAGGGGGGGTAGCCCCCAAACAATCCAGGGTCTCTAGGTTTTAATCAAATTTCGATAGGAGGGATCAGCCAAATCTGGATGGTAGGTTTTACTTAAAATAGAATAGCAAGGGTTGATTTTTTTCTCAGAATGATTTTTTTGGGCCGCGCAACTTTGCACAATTAAGGACCCCCAAACGAACCTAGAGGGTGCTGAATAATTTCGGCGAAATTTCGCACCATTGAGGACCCCCACACTAATCGGGATCCAACATTATATTGGGATAATGGAAAATTGAATGGTAACTACTATATTATATAGGGGTTATACAGGGTTTTGTTGGGATAATGGAGCGTAAAGAATGGAAACTACTATTTAGGGTTTACGTGATTCCCTTGTTTTGCATGCCGGGGGCTGCACATTTCTATCAACACGCGCCTCTAGCCAAGAGCTGTTCTGTATGCCCGCATCACTCATGATGATTCACCTTAGCAATCTGCAGAGCCAACCTTGCACAACTCCTACAAGACACGATCGCCATTCTGCAAGGTTGCTGATTGGTATACTCGAACCTGTCAACGCGTACACCCTCTCAATCATGATATTTAGAGGTTCCTTCTTCTTTACCACGACGTCGGGATTACCCACATTCCTTTCCCTCCGCTCACCCCAAAATACAATAGTCCTTATCATAGGTACCCCCAAAAAGGTACCCGTAATTTTGGGAAACCCCCATCTTAACGGGAAGTTGGGGAGTGGATCCCTAGATAGTCCTATCTGCCCTTGCATGCTATCTATATTGACTTGCCCACTCCCCCGTAAGCACATCGGTAATCCCTAAGCACCAACTCCACAGCTCTTAACAATATGGTACAGTAGTTTCCATGCTTATTGACTTTTCTGCCGCACTAGAGCCCAAACCTTCACCCCAACCCTATAGACCTTCACCCTAACCCTATAAACCTAAACCCAAAACCCTAAACCCCATAAACCCTGTAAACCGTAAACCCTATAAACCCTAAACCCCATAAACCCTATAAACCGTAAACCCTATAAACCCTAAACCCTAGTTTTTCTACTACAAAAAAAACCAGGGTGCACAATTTGGGAGTCTGCTCATGCTTCACATGCGGTGAGGCTTTTCCACTCTTTTGCATGCGAATTCATGGTGCGTCGCAAGACTCAACCAACACTGAAGAAGAAGAAGAAACCCTACTTTTTTGGGAGCTTCAGGCCAACCAGGCTCCTCTTCGCCGACCGGCGGAGTCCGAGCTCCCAGTTCCCAGGGGGATTCTGACAGTATGTGAGCTACTGTGGTTTGTGGTTTAGGGTTTAGGGGTTTAGGGTTTAGGGCTTAGGGGTCTAGGGGTTAAGGGTTTAGGGTTTAGGGGTTTAGGGTTTAGGGTGGAATCGTGATTAATAAGCCCACTCCCTGTAAGGGCCTTCATAGCTTGATAGTAGGATCCCTATTATAATTCCCATCAAGGGGAGGGGGTGTTTTATATAGGGGTTTACATTATAGTCGGCAGTCCTTAAAGGGAGGTTCCATAGGGTTTAGGGTTTAGCGCTGGGTCTACCTTGCTTAGCCAATAGAAGAACTTCAAACCTTCTTGGGTCTGTTTAATAAAGCTTGAGCTTTTTTAGCCCTTGTTATTGAGGAAGAGAGCTAACGTCCCTAAAGGGAGGTTATAGAGAGTTTACGGTTTAGGGTTTAAGGTCTAAACTCCTTAAGATGGTGGTTATTTAGGGGACTGTATGGGGCAACTACTACAAGGGATTACTCAGCGGGATACTAGGAGTTTAGACTATAGCTCGTATGTAGGATGTTTGGGGTGTATTAATGTGTACATACATACACATGTATGGTAGGTCATTACGATTGAGGCCGTTTTTGATGGGTTCCCTCGTGTATTGCGGGTCCACATATCTCGCCAGAGACGCGACCATAGTCTCGATAACCATATGTACTATATATATATATGTGTATACGTAGGGACTTAAGTGAAAATCGCGGCAGGCTGCAGACGCCATGACTCTTGCCCATGAATCCATGTAGCTGGCACGTGGTCCGGTCTGACTAATTCGGTTTGGGAAGGATGCGCGAAGGGTCTTAGCATTCGCACAGACCACTCGATGTTTTGAGAGCCTTCAGGCAGGTAGAGTTTCTTGATTTCAGTATGTTCAAGGAGCCTGAACGTCAACCTAAACGCTAAAGCGTGCTTTGGGAATACTTGAACGGCTCGCTTGGGAGGATCTCATCAGAGTACCGTTGCAGGCATGGGCGTTGTCATGACTTTCGGGAGTCCCTTTTCAGGGGCACGTAATCTGGACATTCATATCTAGGGTCCATGTATTGGGGCCCCCCATGTGTGGAAATTTTCCACACAAGAGATCAGCATATTTTCAAGGTACCCGCAAGCCCGACACATTTGCACATTCTACACGATGCCGGTGCGTTTATGCAGCATCTGGGAGATTTCAAACGTCAGCCTGCACAGTGTATGTTTGAGATTTGATGCGGTTGCACATGCAGCCGGTTGACGAGCTAGGAGGAAACATTCCCATATAACCCCTATATAAACCCAAGATTATAATGGTTTCCATTGTCTTTTCCATTATTCATTTTATAACCCCAATATAATCCCTATACAATCCCTATGTAATATAGTAGTTTCCATTTTATTTTCCATTATCCCTTTATAACCCCAATATGATCCCTATACAATCCCTATATAATAAAGTAGTTTCCATTTTATTTCCCTTATCCCTTTTATAACCCAACACAACCCTAACATTACACCATATTCTATCTACTTAAGGGGGACTATACACCAATATAACCCCAATATTGCAACCCTAAACCCTAAACCCTAAACCCATCCTGAGTCCCAGAACCTTGATCCTTCAACCGTCGCTCAGGGTACAGCCGCTCCCAGCCAACGACCCATTTGCGCGGACGCCGCCAACATCACCCAGGCTCTAACCTAAGCGCAGGGGCCATTGGATTAGGGTTCAGGGGTTTAGGGTTTAGGGGATTGGGGTTGAGGGTTTAGGCTTTAGGGGTTTAGGGTTCTTTTGAATAGCTGCCGGGCACATTTCTCAGGAGCTATATCAGGCAGATACTGGAAGAAGGCTGGTAGATGTGGAGGCTTCCACGTTATGTTAGAGAAGGCAAGCTCATGAAGCCTGCGTTCAGATTCTGCGTAGGCTGAGCTATTGTTTAAACTCTTGACATTCAAGGGGGATTATACAGGGGATTACATAGGGGAAAATGATAGGGTTTATGAAGGGGGTACCGGGAGTTTAGACGATATAGCTCATGAGATGATGGTAGGCTGGCCACCCTAAAACCCTAAAACCCTAAACCCTGGACCAAGCAGAGCTGACTAAACGTGAGCCTTAGACAATTTCCTTGCCCCCTGGACTGTGATTGGTCTGACGCCCTCAGCCTGAAGGATAAACACTTCAAGCGCATCGATCGCAAATACTAAAGGGGTTATATAGGGATATGTAGGGGTATATAGGGATTATATCGCGTTATATAGGGGTTATATATATATATACATATATATAGGGATTGTATAGGGAGTATAGGGAGGGGTATATAGGGATTTGGATTTAGGGCTTCCTATGAAGAGCTGTTGGCATTGAAGCTTCATATTGCTCGAGAGTAACCACTCATGAAGTCTCCTAGGAGTCTCTTTGACACCCTGCATGCGCCCCATTCGAGTTTGAAGCAAGTATACGCCTCCTCCATCGCAGACCGGCTGTACCGCGTGGTTCTCACCCTACCTATAAGGACCACATCCAGGCTAAACCCTAATCCCTAAACCCTGTATACCTCGATATATCCCTATATAACCCCTTTGAAGGTATCCCTAGTTGATTTTTGGGGAACCCCTAGGGTGGAAAACATCATGTTTCAGCGGAACCGCGGTTAAGGTATCATTCTTTGACTTAAGGTACCTCAAAACACCCTTTTATGGAGCTTAGATCCTAGAACCCTAAACCCTACAGAATCCTTCATATGACCCTATATATTCCCTAATTTAAGCATGATCAGATTAAGATCCCGGAGAGCGATGTTTGATGCAGCACGAATGTGCGCAGAGTTTCAGCGCAGCCCAGCATTGACATTTGCGCGCATCAAAATGAGGGGACACCATTTGTTATGTAGTTATACATAGCCCTTCCTAGTACCTTTTATAGGGGGACCCCAAATACAGACACCAAATACCCTAGTCCTTACTATAGGGATCCCTAAACCCGACAGACCCCAATTTTCAGAAACCCTATAGTCCTCATTATGGGCACCCTTAAGCGGTACCCCTAATTTTGGGAAATCCGTATGTAATGCTGAAGCTGCCCACATGGAGTAGCGGGATACCATAAGGTTTAGGGTTTGGGGTAGAATAAATCTTTATCCTCCATTTTGGCAAAGCCTGCATGATCCCTCTGGCCTCTTTAGCAGAACCGCAAGTTTTTGGAAACCTGACATGTGCTGTAGTCGAAACTCCATAAAGGGGATTATGTAGGGGACTATTATAGGCCTTATTAAGGGGGTCTAGACTCCTTTCAGGGGATAAAATATAAGGGACTAGTATAAGGGTTATTAGGGGGGTCTAGACTCATTATAGGGATAATATCATATAAGGGACTACTATTAAAGGGGTTTGGATTACATGACAAGCTGAGAGCCCGAGGTCCTTCCCTCGGCTCCTTGAGGCCGACGCTTCGTGCCTCTACTTGGAGGTTCAGGGTAGCTTGAATTTTTCTTTAGTCAGGGGGTTCTATGGTATATGAGCCATAATCTAAATTCTTTAATTAAAGGAGCTTTCATAATATAGGGTACAAGGGGGACCTTCTATATGACCTAACTTGGGACCATATACACCCATTTAAAGGGTACAAGGAGGGTCCTGGAGGTCAATTGCGCGAAAAAGATGAGCAGTCTCTCATGGCGGAGTTTGGGTTATAGATGTGGTTCAGGGTTTAGGGTGGGTGGCTTTACTACCTCTCTGCGCTGTACAAGGAAGGATCGAAAGCGGGTATACGTGCCTCCGCAATGGGTATTCCCTGGTTAACAAAACAGAGATTGCCCAACTGTATACCGATTTGTTCTGGAACCTCCACGAACTCTAGCCCGTGCCAAAACTTGGACCCCAACAATCTTCCCTCCGTCTTTATGTTCGTTGTACAGGTGATGTCCACTGGAGGCCCTGCGCAGGCTTGGTGCTGAAATTCCTTTTTGTACCTTGATGTTGCACATTGGCTCTTCGAAGAAGGTAACCAGCAAGTGCTATGAAGGAAAGGGGGTGGCCACGCTACGTCGGTGCCAGGGAGGGGTAGGCGAACGAAGCAGGGGTGTGTGATGGTCTGTATAACCTTCCGGATGCCTTCGACTCATGGGGGTTGTGTTGCAAGTATCAAGGGGCTCAAAAGGTGGGATAAGGGTAGTGGGTTAAAGGATCCTTAGTATATACTCTATTATATTGGGGCTTATATCCTATACCTTGGGTCATTCCCCCTCCCAGTAACTGTCCTTAGAGGGGGCCTTATTAAGGGGCTATTATAACTCCTACTACCCCTTGTGGTAACAGTTACTGTAAGGGGGAATAACCCAACCTAAACCCTAAACCCTAAACCCCCAAAACCCCCATAACCGAACCTATACCCCACCTTCCTTCATCCCACCTTTTGAGGCCTTTGAAAGTAGCGGAGTGGGGAATTTCTACTGGCATCAACACCTCAGGGCCGGCCTTAGTATGTAATTGCCAAGGGGTTTAGGGTTTAGGGGTTTAGGGTTTAGGGGTTTAGGGGTTTAGGGTTTAGGGTTTAGGGGTAGAACCTGGTTCTAGCTAGCTTCATTTCAGTAGTATTTTATTTGGGGATGCTATGGTACCCATTATAGAGTAAGATTCTATCCTTCTTTTGGGTATAGCATCTTATATAAGGAACATAATCTTACTAGGTTCAACCACCAAAAACACTGCTCATTTCAGGCCTTGGAATGATTCCGACTCAGCCTGGCAATTTTTTGGGGGGTTGATTGTCTTGGCCGTTACATTCCCTTCAACCCCCAAACCTAGCTACAGACTGAACGTCTAGATTTACAGGACACACCTGCTAAAAAGCTTAACACGACGAGCCCTCAAGGTAAAAGACCGCTGAGAAAGCCAACCCCAAACCCTGAACCTGATACTAAGCGCCTCAATTTCCAAGACCTCTACAAGCCCCCAACCCAAGACCCTAAACCCGAACACTAAGAGCCCTAAAGTTGCCCGACCCCTTTCTAAACCCTAAATCCTAAACTCCCAAACCTTACATATCCCTCCGTAGATGTGCGTCCACGCTCCGCATTCCCCGCGTTGGTATAGTCCCCATTCAGAAAGAGGTCTAAACTCTCACCACAAGATCTAGAAACCCTGAATCCTCAGGAAACTCCTTCTACTTGCATAAAGCTTATAGAACATCGCTATAAACATTAGAAACCCTTGATAAATCTAGTCTCAACCACTGAATTCAGACCATACGACCAGGGGAACATGGGGGGGAGGCATGCAGGGGTGGGATTAGGTTAGTCATGCTCTACATCATGGACTGTAGCCCAATGCAGAAAAATCTGTAAAGACTTTAGGCTCTAATGGCAGGGTGTTGAAAACCTGGTGAGCTCAAGTCTAAACTCCTCGTATCCCCCTTAATAACCCCTACAATACTCGCCTACATAACCGACCTTAAGCCCTTAGCTAATCCCCTATTTCACCCCCTTCAAGGAGTATAGCCTATAGCTCACATGTCCCTAAACCCCAAACCCTGATCCCTACATGTTGGCCTACAAACCCCAAAAGCCCCTAAACCCTAAATAGTAGTTGCCATTTTCTTTTCCATTCTCCCAATGTAACCCCAATAGACTCCCTAGATAATTAAGTAGTTTCCACGTCATTTTCCATTATCCCAACATAACCCCAACCCTAAACCCCAAACCCAAAACCCTAAACCCAAAATACAAAACCCTAAACCACAAAACCCTAAACCCTAAACAAACCCCAAAAGCCGCAAGCCGCACATGACAGGCATTCGCCTTCCAGGCCGCCTCCTCGGGAGGTTTGGCGCCGCCCGGGGCCTTGGGCATAGGGTTTAGGGTTTAGAGTTTAGAGTTTAGGGTTTGGGGCTTAGGGTTTGGAGTCTAGGGTGTAGAGTTTAGGGTTTAGGGTTTGGGGCTTAAGGTTTAGGGTTTACAGTTTAGGGTTTGGGGCTTGAGGTTTTTAGGGTTTGGGGCTTAGGGTTTGGAGTTAAGGGTTTAAGGTCTGGAGTTCAAGTGTAGTTTAGGATTTAGAGATTAGGGTTTAGGGGGTCCCTGCACCAGGCAACTAAGGGTTTAAGGTATTGGCACAGCCAATTTCGGGGTTGGGGTCGCTGATGGTGCAACAATATCCTGCCTCATGGCTTTGTTTATGACATGGTTTCTGATGTGGACATGGGGTCTGTGTTTTTCATGATGAGGCAGTTTTTCTGAAGGGCTAGCAGGTGTCAGGCTAAATGTAGACACCTGGCTCAAACAACATCTAAGCTTCCTAAGAGCACATGGCTTTACGAGCATCAGAACTTTCGTACACATAAGTAGCTATGTTTGTCTGTTTATCTGTCTGTAGGTACGTGTGTATGCTCGTATGTATACAAGTCTGTCAATGACTGAATATTAAGATGTCTGGAAGATGTTCCTCTGTGTGCTGTGCCTGCATCTGATGGTAGATGTGCGCTGTATGTAGAATGAGCAGCAATGCTATCCCCTTGTAACGTGTAGCGTTTATTAAGTCGTAGGCCAAACATCTACCCACCAAATCCTACTCTTGTCATTCAGGCCCTATAGTTGCTGCTTCAAGGCCTCAGCCTTTCATAGAAGCAACCCAGATACGTGGACGATCCCGCACAGCGTTTCTTTCGCACTGATGCGTCCTGAGGCTGTTTCCAGCCGGTACACCGTCGGCTGCTTATGCAGTATTGCTTCGCATTCGCCATGCGAGCCAAGGTCTAAATTCCTTAAAGGTGGTCATAGAGGGATTATATGGGAGACTAGTATAGGGTGATTAAGGGGGAACTCAGGATTTTAGACTATAGCTCATGTGTTCTACGGTTTGGGCTTTGCCCTTCGGTAAGCTTTGGTTCTTCCTGACTTGCGATGCAGGTGATTTTACCCTTCATACCCGTAGGGCTCCAAATCGCCCGAAGCAAAAGCTATGTGTAGGCTTGAAAGAGCGAAGCAGGCAATATTCATAGACCGCAGTACAGCCCCACGATATTATTGAACATTTTTGGTGATGGGAGAAATCCGGCGGAACTATTCTGGCCTGAGATCCTTGGAGATGGAGATCGTAGTTTTATCCTTTTTCCACCTGATATTTTTATGCCATGACTGTGCGTTACCCTAAACTCTAAACCCTATTCTTCATATTGTTCTTCTCCAGTATAAGCTGAAGACTTAGACCCTAAGCCATCATTCTTGCATGAGGCCGGGATCTGCACTGTTGACGAGCGTGCCCTACCAGCAGCCTGGCAATCCAATGATGGTTGATGGTTTGTAGTTTAAGGGCCAGCGTTTAGGGTCCCTTGAAAAGGGGTTTCGGGGTCCTGCAGGGATATGTAGATGTAGAGACATATGGATGTTTCCGTTTTTGACGCGCTCCCTACCTAAGATTACTAGGGATGTGGGGATTTGGCGAAGCAAGCCCCGAAGCAAACCCCCGAAGCAAACCCCGAAGCAAACCCCAAAGCAAAGCCCGAAGCAAACCCCTTCACGAGATGGTTTTG
>CAJNIZ010019136.1:54779-67846 GCA_905231905.1 Symbiodinium pilosum
CGTTATTTCCGGAAATATCCATATGGCTGTGAATCAGAAACCTTGGGTTTGTAACAGGCTTGGGCTGCCATTGCAGAATCTCCTGCCTTGCGACAAGCACCTTGGCAACAAGGTTCCTTTGTAGGGCATACCTGCGCCAATCATTCGCGACAAACGTATGTAACAACAGGCCACGACAACGGGGTATGTAACAGGGGGTGGGGGGGGGGGGGCGGCGACAAAACGGGGTTTTGATTTACAGCCATATTGGTATGTAGGGGTGCTAGAGTTCAGGGGTTTGAGGTTTAGGTGTTGTAGACTACAACAGAGCTTTTTGGGGTGCTGGGGTTAAGGATTAGGGCACTTGAGGCATTTCTGTCCAGTTGCTTAACAGCAGCAACTTGGCCGGATGTCTTGCTCTCAGGCAGAACAGGACGCATCAGTCTGCTGATTATGCAGTCACTGGAGAACGTCAGTCCCTTTACAACACAAGGATATCCGGGGTCCGTTTCGAAGGGTAATGAGACAGGTTGTGAGCGCCTAGCTATGTGGACAAGCAAAAGGAAGCCAACACAGTTGTCCTACGACTGCGGAAATTCAACAAGGAATACAGCAAAACATCGGCACAAGTATTCCCATGTGGAACCAGATTCGGATGTCGATGACAAGAGCTGGGCTGCGACACTCTAGAGGATTCAAGGAGCCCAATGCCCCTTAACAGGGGAATAATCTGTCTGGAATCATATTCGGGCTCCGTATGATGTAGAGTATGAGCCTGAAGTAAGGCGCATTAGGCCTTTTGGAGGACAGGCTAATGATCCTGGTAGACACCTCTGGCAGCCCTCAGCAGGTGCATGTGCAAGGTTCCCATTGAGTCAAGCTTAGATTCCTTTCCCCATTAGGGGTACCATTTTGGGGGTCTCCATAATAAGGATTATAGTATTTAGGGGTCTGTATTGGGGTCCCCCTATTTAAGGAAACTACCAAATTTAGATGCATCAAATAATATGCGCGCGCATCCTACACCGAGGTTGCAGAGGGAATGTCACAACTATGGCGCACGGTGAAGTGAACGTAGAAGCGTGTGCCTAAAACATTTTTTGGATTCCCTTGGTAATTAGCTTCAAACATATCCGAAAACCTGACAACCATTTAGTACCATCCAAAAAGCTGACACAACAATTTAGTACCATAGCGTGCAATATCTCCCAGCAGAACACCGTCTTTTGGGACCACATGCATGCTTTGCCCATTCTCAGGCCTTGTGCATATTGCTGCGCAATGATTGTCGATTTTTTCATTAGTACCACTTGCCAAGAAAGAAGGGCATCGCGGCACGAATAGCAAGACGCCATAAGCTAAGACGAAACAAGTGCGGTACTTATCGAATCAGACAAGTAGCTGATGCTATGTAGGGAGTGAGGGAATGGATCCCCGTATCAGCCCATCCAGGCACCCCATATGGTAGTGCCTGTAACCCAATTCCCCTTCCCTACTCTCCGCGATAAACCCTACGTAAACCAAAGAAGCTCACTTATTCTTTCCATTCCTTACTCAGCACCAGGCGAGCCGAGCAGACAACCAGATTGGGTATAGTCCGCCTTAAGTAGACAGAATACGGCTTTGAATATATTGTAGTAAGAACCCCATATAGCCCATATTCTATGTACTAGGGGGGGACTATAGGTTGTCAAAATTGCAGGGTCAACCTCCTTGATGGCCACTGGAAGTGGAGATCCCCTGAGAATGCGCAAGCCCTAAACCCTTTCCCTGATGAGAACAAAGGAGCCCTAAACCCGTAAGCCCGTAAACCCTAAACCCTACCCTGTTGAGAACAAAGGTCTACTCGTCCAATGAGCTGTGCGCGGGCCTCTCCTGGAGTTTCAGGGTTTAAGGTTACTGGATCAATGTTAGGGATCCTTCGTATTTTTGGGGGTATGGGGTTCCTTGTTTTTGTGTAAGAAGGATTCCTTTTTCTTCCCAGGGCAATGTGGGCTAAGGCTAGGCTTCAGCAGTCTGGGAGCTCTGTCAAAATTCGCGTCTCCCGATGTACATAAGATAGCCCTGTTTGGGACCTTGTACAAAAACATAACATCTTGCGTGGGGAGCAACTCCTGATTCTTTGCTATTGTTTTACCACAAGATCTGCTGGCACTTGAGTCGGAAAGTTTGGTGATTAAATATGCTGAGAAGTCTTTTCGAAACTTCCATGGGCCTATTACCCGAGCGCGTAGCCACAGTGATCCTGGACTGTGCAATGGCCCTTGGCAGGCGCCGCACTCTCTTGACAGAAGTGTTGTCGCTTTTTTGGTTCTTAGCAGCAGTGTGTTTTTTTCCCAAAGGCTCCATGTAGCTCTGTGGCATATACTTGAGCCCTAAAAGTAGTTATAGGGGAATACCTATGGGCCCTTTATATACAGGGTTTACTTTCTACTCTGCGACAGTCACCATGGTAGTTCTTTGGGTACTGCCCCCACTCGCTAACAGTTGGATAATATTTCTACTATAGTTATATAGAGCCCCTAATGTGACCCCTATTGTAGACTGTTAATGGGTGGGGGCAGGGCCCAAACTATACCGGGACTATACCCTAAACCCTAAACCCTAAATAGTAGTTTGCATTTTCTTCTCCATAATCCCAATGTAATCCCAATATAACCCTGCTATGCTATCTACTTACGTGGGACTATAAACCCTAATACCCCCTATATATATATATATATACACATATATTCCCCAGTTTCCATTTCATGTTCCATTTTCTTTTCCATTTGATTCTCCATCATTGGGATAATATCTACTTAAGGGGGGACTTTTCCATTTTCCCCATGTAATCCCAATATAACCCTAAACCCTAAACCCTAATATGCTATCTACTTAAGGGGGACTCTACCTGTCGTCTCATTGGCATGACTTCTACAGCTCTCAGGAATGCTCTCCCCCCCAAACCCTGCATCCCTTAGGCTATATGGGGGCTTCCCAAAATTAGGGGTACCTTTTCTTGGGGTCCCTATAATAATGACCATAGTATTTTGGGGTCTATATTGGGGTCCCCTTATTTTGGGAAACTACTATATTGGGATAGTGGAAAATAAGATGCAAACTGCCATTTAGGGTTTAGGGTTTGATAGGAGTTTAGGGCTTAGGGTTTAGGGTCTCAATCCTCTAGACCCTAAGCACCTAAACCTAACAAAACAAACCCTAAATCCCCAAACTCCGACAAGTTTCGGAACTATAGTCTCCCTTAAGTAGATACTATATGGGGTATATGGGGTTCTTAATATACCCAAAGCCATATTCTATCTACCTAAGGGACCCTAAACCCTAAACCGTTGAGGCCGGTCGATCTCCAGAGCCCTTGCATGCTGGCCCTCCGCGCAGGGCACAGGAAGGGCAAGAGCGTACTGGGATTAGGGTTTGGGGTTTAGGGGATATTGGGTATTGGATGTGTAAGTGTATATGGGGCCATAAGGGTACTGGAATTGAGCGTTTGGAGTTCAGGGTGTAGGGATTAAGTCGAAGGGCTTAGTGTGAGAGGGGTGGGTAGCTGTAGGTATTGGATGTAAAGGGCACTTTTGCAGGGGTTCTATCGCGGAGTTTAGGCGCAGCAGAAGACACGAGAATCAAATGCGCGAGAATTCTCAAAATTGCATGCACACTGTGCTTATGTAGAGGTTTATAGAGAGGTATTGGAGTTTCAATTTTGAGGTGTGAGACGGGGAACAGCTTTTGGAAGCCTGAGGATACCAAGAACTTAGACAAAACGTACGAAGGCTCGCTATTTGACCAACTTACCTGTCCTGTGCCTAGCTTTAATCCTAAACCCTAAACCCTTAACCTTCCTGGAAGCCCAACATGAACGAAAAGGTTATAGTCCCCCTCAAGTAGATAGAATATGGCTTTGGGTATATTACAATATCCCCATATACCCCAGGAGTATAACCCTGCAAAAGATTTGGACTCTGGACAGCCCTACTACATGGGGAGTTTCCACACATGGGCGATATTACAGGTACCTCCAAAAATGTACTGCCCATTTTCAGAAACCCTGAACCCTACACATACACATCCCTACATAATCCCCTTCGCCCCTTTCACCGAACTGCTCGTTTTGCCTCCAATCAGGACAGTCTAGCTCTCGAATGTCGTACCCTAAACCCTATAGGTTGCCCAGCCTAAGGGTCCAAGCAACCAATAGTCAAAAACATGGTGGTGTTTTGTCTTGGTTCTTGTTGTACAATTACGGTTTAGGGTTTAAGGCTTAGGGAGCAGGACCTGGCAACCAGATACAGTTCCCCCAAAAAAATCCTGCACACATTTATTACCGAAGCCCCAAGTACTCGAGTATTGGGTACTTGGAACTTTCGGCCCTCCCTACCTAAACCCCTAAACCCTAAACCCCTAAATCCTAAACCCCTGAAACCCTAAACCCTGAACCCAAGACTACATAGTGTAGGGTTTAGGGTTTAGGGCTCCATGGCATTATGGGTGACTGTACATGCGGCAGAGGTGCATTCTGGCCTTCTGGTCAGTGTACATAGGATTCTTGAGGGCTGTTACCGAGTGGTATATCTTCGGTGTCCAATTTAAAGGGACTTTACTGGGAACCCCAAACAGGGAACCCCAAGAATATAGAAGGAATCGAATAGGAATATAGCCACAAGGGTCTTTATATTCTATTGTTCTATTCCTACAATTTCCAACCCTAAACCCTAATCCCTATATTCTTGGGGTTCCCTGTGTGGGGTTTCCACTAGAACCCTTTTACAATTGGGGAAACCTATCCTCGGAATCCCACAAGGTGTTAAGAATTAGGGTTTAGGGTTTTATAGTGGTTTAGGGCTTAGGGTTCAGGGGTTTAGGGTTTAGGGGTATTGGGTTTAGGATGTTGCGTTGCTCTATCTCTATCTCTCTCTCTCTCTCTCTCTCACTCTCTCTATACAGGGCTGCAAATCTAGCTGGGAAACGTGCTGCGATAACGAGACCTATAATTGTACGGTCTTTTTGCTAGCGCTGTTTACCCTGAACGCCTAGTCCCAAAGCCTAGGCTGTAACTCTAAACCCTAAACCCTAAAACCCTAAAACCCTAAACCGATCATCCTAGCATATTGGAGACCCTGATTGCAGGCACCTGAAACCAGCCTCCTGCTGCCCTGGCCTTGAGTGGCAGCATTCTCGGACAGGATCGGGTTTTAGGTTTGAGGTTCATTATAATAGTTTCCGTTGTCTTTTCCATTATCCCTATATAACCCCTATTAACCCCTATAAAATCCCTATATAACCCTTATAATATCACCAAAACCCTATTGGGTGGCTACCTTCACTCTGCTGAACTTGCCCCCTCGACGCTTTCCGGCCCCAGCCCGGCTTCATCAACCCCCTAAACCCGAAGCGTAGAAGCTCAGCCCGGGGGCATTCTCAACTCTTGAATCTAAGAAGAAGCTGTTTGCTCAGAACCTTGTTCTGTTTATGTTCGGATTGTTGTGTTTATTACCTGCTGTATTGTCATCATGAGTGTGCTTACTACAATTAATTTTTGTTACAACCCAAGTGAAGCTATGTCGGGGAGCCCAGGCTTTTGGGTCATAGTTTTACTTCAGCACTTGTCTCTCCGATATGCAGGCCATGCAGCTCAAGCCACGCGAAGCATGCGATCCATCTCTGCTGCCGGAATTACTCGTATTCGTACTCATCTGTCTGTTTTGCTGTTACTACGATTATCTTTGTTGTATTCATCTTTACGAGTATGACACGTAGTTATAACTTTGTGATGGTTCTGTTATGTCTGATCAGCAATCCTTACTTCCTCCATTCGCACATAGAATGCTTGCTCAGCCCCCTGTATAACCCATTACAGTAGTTTCCAGTTTCTTTTCCAGTACCCTATAGAACCCGTATAGAACCCCATCTATATTGCCCCAATATAGTAGTTTCCATTTTATTTTCCATTATCCCCATATAATTCCTATCATATAACCCCCATACGCCCCCATATTACTCCAATATAACCCCAATATACCATAGTAAGTAGTTTCCGTCATTTTTCCAGCTGGAATCCTCTTGAAACACTGCGCCGATGCCGGCAGGGGCAGGCAAGTGGGGCTCGTAAGCCCATCGGGTTCAAGCTTGTTTAGGGATTAGAGTTTAGGGTTTAGGGTTGGTTCCGTTGAAGCTGGAAATTGCTACATGAAGTGGGCACCGTGGCCTACTTTCAGGTTTGGGTTCGGGGCGGGTTTACAGAGGAGCTGGGCGGAACGGCAGTTTCTGACAAGGGTCCTGTCCTACCCAAATCCTTATACGCTCCCATTTTCTGAAGGTACCTCCCTTCGGGTATAGAAGCTACGTTCCCCAAAATCAGATACCCTACCAAGGGGTAGGCTACAAGGGTCCTCGTCCAAGTCACTTCAAGGATGGAGACCAGATTGGAGTGCAAGGTATAGGGTTCAGGGGGGTTTAGGCTTATCCGGCGAGAAGAACCATCAAGTCATAATACGATTGGAGTGCAAGGTATAGGGTTCAGGGGGGTTTAGGCTTATCCGGCGAGAAGAACCATCAAGTCATAATACGTTTTAGCTATCTGGCATTGGAGCTTCATCAGTAACACATGTCAAGATATCTGGCATTGCAGCTTTATCAGAAACATGTCAACGCTAAATCCGAAAGCCTTTACAACAAACAGCACCATGTCCATGACATGTTTGTTTCCATTTGATTTTCAATTATTGGGTATATGGGGATTGTCCTAAATTACTGTCAATACGGGGTCCTATATTTGGGTTCCTATTGTAATACGGGGCCCTATATAAGTTTCCCCCATTTTGAGAACAGTAATTTAGGGAAACTTCCATATATATCCCATTATACCCCTTTAAAGGTACCTAGGCTTTCCATTTCATGTTCCATCTTCTTTTCCATTTGATCCTGCATTACAGTGGGGCAATTTCCTTGCCATGAGCAGGCGCATCTGGTGGCCACAGCGTGCGGACTGATGAGGGCGTCCTCATTTTCGAGGGCCTACCGCACAAAGAGAAAGCAGTTCGGCTGACTCTGGGGGTTAAGGCTTTAGAGTTAGGTTTTAGGTTTGAGAAGTGCAACCATGCAGAACAGCATCGAATGGACAATCATGTGGCCCTCGCATAATGTAAGTCTAGTTGCTGGGAATATTTTCTAGGATGCCACAGTCCAATAACTTATGTCCTGTGTGGTCGTAATAGTTGAAATCCTAAAGTAAGGTATGTAACCTGTTTCCCGCAAGCCCTGAAAGCCATGTCATAGATCCTAAGTCATAGTTTCCATGAATAGGTGGACCACAATAATCATAGACCCCAACATACTATAAACCTTATTATGGGGACTCCCCCCAAAGAAGGCACCTAAACCCCCAACTGTAGAACCTAAACCCTGAACCCCAAACCCTAAACTGTTGGGAACCCCCCAAGTGCCAGATCCACTCAGGGAAGTAAAGGGTTTAGGGTATACCCAAGGACTTTTTTGTGATACCTTTTTGGATTTGTTTGGGTTTTCGGTAAGGGATGATACTACAGTACCCAAACAGGAACTACACAGGAGTGTCTGGGTAGGGCTCATGCCTCATAGGGGCAAATTCAAGGAGAGTAGCAGTATAGATCCCCGTGGAGCGCCTATCGTATTTTCATGACAATACAAACCTTATTTGGTCCAAACGCTGAACAAACTACTCATTAAGCTTCTTTGTTGGACAAGCCTTACTCCACAACCCGACTCCCTCCGTTTGACACATCCAGCAACACATGAGTAGCATTTTATCTGGGGATACTATGGTACCCATTATAGAGTAAGATCATATCCTCCTTTTGGGGTATAGTATTTTATATAAGGAATATAATCTTACTAGGTTCAACCACAAAAAACACGACTCACATGACTTTCACCCGACTTCCACCCGAGCCCTCCATCCGCCTAAGCCCTGGACTTCACCTTCACTTGCTCTTGGCAAGTGGTAATCTCCACACGTGCCCTACTGAAACCCCAGAAGTATGTAGAATAGTTGCCTTTTGGGCTGCTTTTAGGGGTTTTGGGCTATTATTTCACCTACTTTTAGGGTCCTCCCTAAACCCTTAACCCAAACCCCAAACCCTTAACCAAGGTCCTCTACGGTAACTTGCTCTGGGATGGCGCTTTGTCGCTTTGCCGCTTCTTTGCTTCCGCTGGCGCTCCTGCGGCAGCTGGTGGGGAGCTGAGTGGCTGCAAGGGACTCGAGGTTTAGGCTTTAGGGGTTTAGGGTTCAGGGTTTAGGGGTTTAGGGGTTTAGGGTTTAGGGTTTAGGGTTTAGGGGGGGTTCTGGTTATGGGGATACATGGGAGTTTCCCAAAATTAGGGTACCTTTTTGGGGGTCCCCATAATAAGGACTATAGTATGTTGGGGCCTATATTGGGGTCCCTTTATTTTGGGAAACTACCACATGTATATTACGCACACATGTGTATACATATATATATATACATATATATATATATGTGAGCCATAGTCTTTACTCCATAAAGGGGTTACATGAGGGATTATGTCGGGGACTGCCATACTGGTTACCAAGCAGGATACTAGGAGCTTAGACTATAGCTCATGTGTATATATATATATATATGCATACCTTTCTCTCTCGCTCTCGTTCTCTGAGGTTCAGGTTTGTCCGGCTCAAGTTACAGGCTTGGGACTTTTGGTTAACATGTTTAGCGTTTGCGGTTGCGACTATCCAGGGAGGACGCCCGCTCTCCATTGAAAATTCAAGCTTCCGTGGGCTAAACCCTAAGCCCTGAAACATAAAGTTGTCAGAGTTCCGGAGCTTCATTGTAAGGATTACCTGAACCTCGAAAGTATGTAGAATAATGGCCTTGTCGGCTACATTCGGGGGGTTTTGGCCTAATATCTTACCAACTGTTGGGGTCCAGGTATACCTGGCCCTAGACCCTATATGCAAATTCCAGTATCTCCTCTCCTGTAACAAGGTGGAGCCAATGCGACGTAGGGCCTTCGAAAATGACATAGAGATTAGGGGTTACCTAAACCCCAAAGCATGTAAGATACGAGCCCTAAACACCTAAAATGACATAGACTTTAGGGCTTGCCTAAGCCCCCCAAAAAGATGAGCCCTAAACACCTAGAAACCGCCAAGAAGAATGTAATTCTGCATGCTTTAAGGGTCCAGGTAGGTTTTAGCTTTTAGGGTTTCATCCGGGGTTCAGAGCATCAATATGGTGAGGGGCTTCTATTCCTTGAGTCTTCAAGCTAAGGTACGTGATGACAATCACCATAAGAAAGGCAATGGCAGTCCGAAGAGGTCCTGAACTCAAAGCCCTGCAGCTAACGACAAACACGGCCCAGGAGCAGTTCTAATTGGCATGAAGTTCATTGAAACCTCTGGTAGTGATTAGTGGACTACTTTCCTTTACTATTCTTCCACTACGCTTGCCATGCATCTTGTAGACTTGCTCCAGGCAAGTTTGCCCTCGAGCTGGGGGCAGGCACAGGCGCTTCTGGCAAGTCGGGGTCAGGGTGCAGCGACTGCGTGTTATACGATCGAGCTCCCATGTTCCAAAGCTTTTTTAGAGCCGGATTCCGGCAGGGATACATCTTGCATGAATGAACATTGTTGCTACCAAGTCTGAAGCAGCATGTTGTTGCGTGCGCTTGTGCACTCAGGGGTTGTAGGAGACAGTGCGTTTCGGGTGATCGAGGTCAACTTTGTGTGCCCAGAACTTGGACCAATAGCACGGACATCATTGCTGTTCCATCGGATCCCAGGTTTTGTGGACTGAGATTTGCTACATACTCAGGTTTGAAGTAGGTTGACTTAAATGGAAACAACAAAATATTGGAGAAAAAGCTGTGGGTAGAGTTCATGATTGTTACCCTTTTGTTATTATCCTTTTCAGGTTTGGTGAGGAGTAGCGTTTGGATGTCTTTACTCCTGGACTTCGAAAGTCGTCTAGAACCATAAATGATTTGGACTGCAAGGCACATAATCCCCCGAAAGGGGCTCCCCACCCAGGAAACAGGTCTCAAACCTAAACGCTAAACCCCCCCAAACCCTAAACCCTAATCCCCGCCAAACCCTAGACCCCCCTAAACCCTATAAACCCTAAGCCTTAACCGGGTCCTTTTGATCTGCAGGGGTGGTCGGCTTGACGTTGGGCCGCCTTGGCGCTGCCCCTTGCTATCCCTAGGGCGTTAGGGTGTTAGGGGTTTAGGATTTTAGGATTCTAGGGTTTAGGGGTCCAGGGAAAAGCGGTTCAGGATTTAGGGTTTCGGGTCGAGGGTTTGGGAAGGGTTCTAGGGTTTATAGTTTAAGGCTTTAGGGCCCAAGCGCTGAACACCCAATCGACAGGTTTTTCTTAAGTTTTTGTTAAGAAACCCCCCAACAACCGGGATGCGTGTTTCTCAATTGAGCTTCAGTCTAAACTCCTCAAAGGGGGTTATATAGCGGACAATATAGGGGAGTATTATGGGGTTATTAACGGGAATACTAGGAGTTCAGACTATGGTTCATCTACCGTAGTCCCAAGATAACCCCATACCGCACTCCCAGCTAGGGTCCAAAACCTCGAGTGGTAGAGAGCTTCCAGACATGGTTGTCCAAACTCCCTCGAAGCCTGGGAATTTTGCTCTCTGTGTTCCCCCTACACCCTAAACCCTCAACCCTAAACCTAGCATGAGAGCTGAAAGAAAGGACTTCTAGCCCTCACTCTCCCGCCCTGTCACCTATAGTCCATCTTAAGTAGATGGAATTTGGGGTCATATTAGGCCTATGTTGGGATTATATTGGGATACTGGAAAAGAGAGTGGAAACTACTATTTAGGGTTTAGGGTATAGTCCCCCTTAGTTAGATAGAATATTGGGTATATGGGGATCTTAGTCTAATATGCCCAAAGCCATATTCTATCTACTTGAGGGGGACTATAAGCCCGAAGCTCTAAACCCTGAACCATGTGGTTCATGCAAGGCCCGCGTTTGCATCACTGACTCAGAGCAGGAATTGCTGCCTTTGATGGAGAAGAACATCCAGGTGCTATTGTTTGGTACTCATTGGGTTATATTGGGGTTATTTTGGGGTAATGGAAAATAAGATGGAAACTGTATTTTTGATATAGGGATTATATTATATGGGGGTTAGAATAGGATGATGGAAAATAAGATGGAAACTACTATTTAGGGGTTCAGGTTTCAGGTTTCAGGCTGCATGCGCTGTGCAGGGCAATCTGTGGGCAAGAAAGACCCGAGCTCCCCTCCATAATATACCCCATATTCTATCTAAAGGGTGACCATAGCAGGAAAGAAAGAAGTGGGTTCTCTTTACTTCCCTTGGGGTAGTTCCTTAGTCTTTTCGTCCCTTGGTTTCTAGCAGTCAGTTTTGAAGGAACCCCACAAGACTAAGTCGTTTGCTACCTTCTGAGAGGGTATAGGTAAAGGGACAATTATAGAGCATGGACCCCGCTTTGAAAATAAGCGGCCCAATTACAGGCCAGGACCTTACAACCCCCATAGATGGTAGTTTCCAAAATTGGGGGACCCCAAAATAGACCCCAAAATACTATAGTCCTTATTCTTGGGACCGCTAAAATGGTACCCCTAATGCTGGGAAACCCTTAAGCCCCAATCCCTATATAAGCCTTATATACCCCTACATAACCCCTATATTCCCTTCAACGGTACCCCTAATTTTGGGGAACCCATAGGCCAGGATGTCCTTAGGTGGTCCAAGGGGGGTAGGTAACCTAGTAATCCCCATTATTCCCTTACACTCCCTCAGCTTCCCGAAAGTTCCCCAAGGCTCCCTTGTACCCTCCCCCCTTGAACCACCCTCCCTTTAGGATCCTATAAATGGATGTCCCCAGCAGGCCAATAACCTTGGTGCTTGCGCCTCCGCGCGGCTGCTGGATTGGGCAGATCGGGGCAGCTACCTTCACGAGCTACTGGGTCCATTATGTAGGGGTTATATGGGGATAATGGAAAATAAAATGGAGACTACTATATCATATTGGGGTTATATAGATTTTGGCTCGGTTCGTGTTGTTGTTTACTTAATTGGCTTTTCTAAAAGGCACGAATTGGGTTGTTAGTTTGTCTTGTCAGTGTTTGTCATGTTTTTTGCGGTAGAGTTTCAGGCAAATCTTTTTGATGGCTGAGGTGGACAGTCGGGTCAAGAGCTTGTTGAATCATCTTCTGGATTTTTCCCCCAATGTGGAAATTGGCCTTCCATTTCACCTACTGGCGTTGACAAACCATGCTTTTCTGTTACTAGAGCCCCATATAATCGCTTCCCCCTAATAATGAACGACGTCCCCCCCCCCTCCCCCCGTAATAANNATAAATAATCCGGGTGGTCAGAAATTATTTATTGTTAGGGGGGCATATTAATTGAAAGGACTTAGTCGGGCCGCCTTTAAAATCCTTTTGAAATCAATTAAAATCGAATTAAAATCCCGTTAGAATCAATTGAAATGTAACTAAAACTCCTTTCAAAATCAATTAAAATCGAATCAAAATCCCGTTAGAATCAATTGAAATTTAAACAAATTTCCTTTTAAAATCAATTAGAATCGAATTAAAATCCCGTTAGAATCAATTGAAATGTAATTAAAACTCCTTTCAAAATCAATTAAAATCGAATCAAAATCCCGTTAGAATCAATTGAAATTCAAACAAGTTTCCTTTTAAAATCAATTAGAATCGAATTGAAATCCCGTTAGAATCAATTGAGATTTAATCAAAATTGCTTTTCAAATCAATTAGAATCGAATTAAAATCACGTTAGAATCAATTGAAAGTTAATTAAAATTCTTTTCAAAATCAATTAAAACCGAATTAAAATCCCGCTAGAATCAATTGACATTTAATTAAAATTCCTTTTAAAACCAGCTGACATCGAATGAAATTCAATTGAGATTTAATTAAATGCGGCTAAAACTGTAATAAAATCATGTAAATTTGCATTCAGCTCTTGTATTTAAACTCCTTTATAAAACCATATGAAAATCAACCAAAACCTAGGATGTCAAGGGGATCCCTAATTCCATTGGATTTCCTATAATACCCCCCTAATGACTTCAAAACC
>CAJNIZ010019136.1:67946-88284 GCA_905231905.1 Symbiodinium pilosum
GGGTGGGTTTATTAATATGAGGAAGGGATTAAGACATCTAGAGTTTCTGTTGTTCATCGTAAGGCTTGTAGATGCAGAGAGCGCGCCCTTCGTGGAGGGAATGGTCCCCTCTAGTAGTCCCTACATGTGTAGTAGTCCATTATCGTAGCCCCTCTAATCCTAGCCCACCACGTTGGGGCTCAGTCGAGGGGTTGGCACTCGTCCTGGGCAACGCTCAGGGCAAACCCCATATAGACCCCAAAATGTCAATCATAGGTGCCCCCCCAAAAAATGTAAATCCAATTTTTGGAAACACTGGTATCTACAATGCCTATCACAAGTAACTCGTATTCCTAACCTGTAACCCAAAATTCCTTGGACCCTGAACCCTAAACCCTAAACCCCAAAAAACCCTAAACCCAACATCCTTCGACCCTGAACCCCCTACACCCTAAACCCTAAAACATAAACCCCAAGCCATAGCCACAAACCTTAAAATGAATTCGCGAAGGAAACCTGACCTCGTCGTTGCCGCCGCCTCACGCTGACAAAGTGGTTCTTCCGTTTAGGGGTTTTAGGGGTTTAGGGTTTTAGGGGTTTAGGGGTTTAGGGTTTTAGGGGTTTAGGGTTTTAGGGTTTTAGGGTTTAGGGGATTAGGGGTTTAGGTACACATAGCCGGATAATCATAGCTTGTTGCTGGTCACGAAGAACCATGAGCCCTCAGAAGTCTGCACACTTGGTTCGGCCACACCAACCAATAGTTGTGACCACAGGGACTGATGATAACAAACAAACAAACAAACTAACTAACTAACTAACTAACTATTTCAGGGTCCTTACATGCCTTTCATTTTTCTATTAGTTATGCTAGTATTGGGCTTGTACCAAATTCTTACACTGAAGATGCGCTCCTGTTTTTGGCAACGCCGAACCGGGCTTCGATAGCCAAAGGCAGGCGAGTTGAAGACTCATGTGCGTGGTGGCACTTGCAGTTTTTGCGCAAATGTTGAAGATAGCTTGGTACAAAGGCGTCTCTGTAAGTTGCAGCTCAGGGTCATGATGATGACGACAATGATGATGACAATGACTATGATAACGATTACAGTGCAAATCATGATGATCTTGCTTTTGTGTGGTGCCACAGAACAAGGCAAAGGATTTTGATCAGTTGCACGAGATCTGCAGCTAGGTAGCTCCCAGGCATGATCCACTTCGACCCTCGGGGCTGTAAGGTTTGAGGTAAGCTTTTAAGGTAGGCCGTGGGACCGCTTTCAAGCCTAATTACAGTTCTAGGGATCCTCTGGTTTGAGTTCGAGAGCCCTGGGTGTGCGGTCTTGGAAGCTTCACCCTAACTTGGCTTCATGAAAGACAACTTCTTTCAGGTCCCTAGAGGGGGGGCTGTTCTCATAAGAGTTGCCCATGTATACGCCCAAATACTTTAGTCCTTTCTGTAGGGGCCCCAGAAAGGGGATGCAACTTTTCGGCAATCCCAATATAACCACTACATAACCCCAGTTTCCATTTCATTTTCCATGTTCTTTTCCATTTGATTCTCCATTATAGGGCCCTAAACCCTATATTATTGGGTCCCTTAATAACCCCCATAGTAGTCCCAAATATAATCCCCTATAGAATCCCCTTAAACCCTATATTATTGGGTACCATACCTATGTTTCAACGGCTCTCGAGATGAACTTGACTTTGCGAGGCACCAGCAACAATCCAAAGGGTACTAGGGATTTTAGGGGTTTAGGGGGTTTAGGGGTTTAGGGTGTTTAGGGTTTTAGGGTTTTGGGGGTTTAGGGTTTTGGGGGTTTAGGGTTTGGGTTTTTTGGGGGTTTAGGATTTAGGGTTTAGGCTTTAGGCTTTGGAGTCAAGGGCTTATGGGGTTTAGCGTGGCACCAAGCTTAAACTGTTGAAGTCCAAGCCCCCCACAAAAGCAACGCTGCACCAAGGATGTGCTCTACGAAGGCGTCTCCAGGCAGCAAACTGGAGGTTTCCCAAAATTAGGGTCCCCTTCTGTGGGTTTCTAAGGTTTCTAGACCAAGGGTTAAAGTATCAGCGGGGTATATGGGGACTATTTACCCCAGATGATCTGGGCCCAACAGTACGTCTTACGGATGCGCCCCTACTTACACCAGGAATATCCACGTGGCCGCCAGCTCTTCTGTTCTGTGGTTGGTGATTCTCAGTAAAGGTGTTGTCTCTTTGGCAATGTTCTGCCCAGATCGGAAGCAAACATGTCATCGTTCTTATTATTATCATTCTCACCATTATGATCAAGCTTACTTTGCTTTGGCCCTGAGATGTCAACATGGGAGTACCTAGTATCTGGTGCACTTGAACGGCTACTGTGTTGCGTGACTTCCACGTACTCTTCCCTCATGAGCCGCTAAGACGAGATAGTCATTCTTATGAGGAGGCCAAAAGACGGCCACAATGCTCACAATGAATGCCGGAGCCTGATTCCACGTTTGATGAAGCATTACACGATCTTTGCAGAGTCTACAAATCCTTTCATCATCCAGAGTGGCTTCAAAAAAAGGCATCGTCGGAAGTGGGAATTTCTCAAAATGATCCCTATACAGTCCTTACTGATAACAGAATAACGTCACCATTGCCCCATGACTCCCACAAGGTGCATTAGGAAGCCTCGTTTTCAGAAACTCTAAACCTTAGGCCTTGACTCCTGATCTCTAATCCGCAATTCCCAAGCCCAATATATTCTCTATAACCCCTATCAATAACTTTAGGGCTTAGGGTTCAGGGTTCAGGGTAGACCCTACTACTATATCCCCTATATGAGAAATGGTCTAAACTCCTTGAAGGGGGTTTATAGGGGATTATGTAGGGACTACTATAGGGGTTACTACGGGGGATGCTCGGAGTTTAGATTAATAGCTCGTATAACCCCTACATAACTCGACTCTATATATAGCATTTTCCATTTCATTTTCCACTTTCTTTTCCATTTGATTCTCCATACTAGGGGTTGTTAAGGCTCATATGACTTCTATCAGAGGAGCTCAAAATGCAGACTAGGACGGCGCGCTGTTTGCGAACGCCGTGGCTGGTCATCTGGGCTCGCAGACCGAGGTCCGTTCTTAGGGTTTAGGGTTTTAGGGGTTTAGGGTTTAGGTAAACCCTATGTTACGGAGGGAACAACAACCCTACAAAGATGAATGGTAGAATGGGAAAGGAGATGCAAACTAGGGTCATAGAGTGATTTACGCGGATTGTGCATGTTGGCCAGTTCTGGAATCGGGTAGAGAGTAAGGTGCAATTGGATTTCAGGGCTCTGCGGGGATGAGGGTAAACCCTAAGCCATTACCCATAGACCCTGTTTAGAGGGTTTAGGGATTTGGAAATGAGATGTTAGGGTTTTGTAGGGCTCAGGGATAAGGCTTACGGGTTTGGCCGTCAGAGCTTGAGACTATCTCTGGCGATGAGGGGTATGAATTTAGGGATCGGGGTTCGACCTTGTGGAAGTAAATGAATCAAACATATGAAAAACTACATGAGAGATGGGCTCAACACAGGCTGTACAGCCAATTAGCCGACTTGGGTCTTGCGGACTACTGCATTCTACTGTTCCATTAGGAGTTTCAGCTTGTAATTGTTCATGCAAGCACTGGCTCCTGTGTCTTGGAGTTGCAGAGGTCCATCTGATCTGAGAGATGTGTTTGTTGCAGGAGTCATGGGGTCTAGGGTTTAGGGTTGCGCTGGCTCGGTAGGGCGCAAGGAGGTGTGCAGATCAAGGCCTCCGAGCATGAGGGTATGATTTGCACCTCGGGTCGCGGGATTGTAAAGAGTTATAAGAGGAGTGCTTATGCTGATGCGACAATTGCATTAATTGCGCTGCAGCTACCCTGCCCCAACTAACATGGAAGCCCAAAATGAGGGGCCCCATAACTACCACTGCCGCTGTAAAGGGGTGCAGCTTAGAGGGCCTAATGATAATAGCTTATCCTAGCAATTCTGCACTAGCAGTTTGATTGCAACTCGTGTCTTCTGAAGGGTGTGTCGGCATGGCTCAATGCTGCAGAGCGGATGTCGCGTTTTTCTAGACCTCCCAAAAATGCACTTTCGTGGCCCATATACCCGTCGTTCAAGATCCAAGTGCGTCTTTGCTGCCTCCATACTGCTAGGGCCCATGCCCATGCTGCTCCTCCATTTAGCGTACTCCCAATACATCTCAATACGCCTGATAGTGTACGACAGTTCGCATAGAAGTGGGAACTGTGTTCATGGGTAACTTGTTCGTAAACCAGAGTAATACTGCACAATGTATGCCTTTGGTTTACTGGAAGTATGCGTGGGTTTTCAGCCCCTAAACCCTGTACCCTAAATCCTAAACCCTAAACCTGAAGCCGAAAAACCCTAAACGTGAGACAGCTAAACCTTTGCCACCTTTGGCAGGCCTTCGTGGCAAACCATCACAACCCCAACAAGTGCAAGGCTTCAGCGCTATTAGGGTTTACCTGGACCCTCAAAGTATGTAGAATAATGGCCTTTTGGGCTACATTTAGGGGATTTGGGCCATTATTTTACCTACTTTGGGGGTTTAGGTAGGGTTTTAGGACAACCCAACAAGTGCAAGGAGAATCCTTGCGAGGCTGGGGCGGAGGGCCCGATGGACTCAGCTGGGTCCGTCCGTGTTGAATAGTTTTTGACATCCAGTCTGACATGGCCCAAAAAAGGGTGCAGAAATGTTTTCTCATTTTGAAGTCATAAGACGGTGTTTATCCTAGTTACACATGGCATACCCACAAGGGTTCTTACAGGAACAAAATGGGCACATCGTCTAGTTAGTATCAGCATGTGTGGGCCCCGAGGCTTCTTAGGGGGCTTCGGAGTTTTCTAAGAGTGTAGATGGAACGCACAATATATACATTGACATACATGTGTATATAGTTAGATCTATGTATTGGGTATGTGGGATCCATCCTAATTGGGGGGCCCACGGTGTAAACATTTAATGGTTACCCAAAACCCACAATGTGCAAGGCCACACTTGGCTTTATCAAGACCGTCCTCATGGAAGGGATTGCAGTGGAGCGACTCGAGGAGCTCATGATTTCGTTTTCCCCCTAAACCCTAAACATGGGGATCATGTGGCCTTCTTGCAATTTGAGTCTAAATTGAAGGCTTCGCGCAGTCCTCAGCTCTCCGCCAGGGTGGCTAAGATGGATCCCAAGCCCAAAACTACACACCCTTACATAAACCCAGTTTCCGTTTCATTGTCCATTTTGTTTTCCATTTAGTTCTCCATTATTGGGTTCAATATAAATATATATATATAGAACCCATTATACCCCTTTAAAGGGACCTAGGGCTTCCATTTCATTTTCCATGTTCTTTTCTATTTGATTCTCCATTATTGGGTACACATATATATATATATCCCATTTTACCCCACAACCCTAAACCCTAAGCCCAGAACCCTAAACCCCAACCCTAAACACGAAACCCGAACCCCTAAACCCTTAAACCCTAACCCCTAAACCCTTCCCCTAAACACCAAAACCCTAAACACTAAACCCAGAAAATTCAGCTACAGGATTCCGAGGGCTACGCCCTGGGATGCCTCCAGAGCCCCGGTGGAGGCTTTGCATCCTCCAGTTTCGTTTCTCTGGGCAAGGACCCGGAGGCACCATGCTGGGCAGGTTTTAGGGTTGAGGGTTTAGGGTTTAGGATTTAGGGTTTAGGATTTAGGGTTTAGGGTTTAGGGTTTAGGGGCGACCTCACCCGACCTCGCCCTAAATGGTGGGTTTTATTTCGGGAAGAGTACCAAAACTGGCCTTAAGTTGAGAGTGGATTTTTTCTTAAATTACCCTGCCATAGGTCAATGGTAACTCGGGGTTGAGGGCGTAGGGTAAGACCTTTGATGCCGCAAAGGGCCCAGGCATATACATGATCTAGACCGTATAGACCCGTACTTACAGCCCATATTCCCATTGCTGTCGGGTAGAAGACAATGTATGAATATACACATATGTATGTACACAGATAGATGTAGCGAGCGAAAGTATGAGAGAGCGTAGAGAGGGAGGGAGAGCGAGAGAGAGAAACCCACAAACCCTACAGGGCAAGGTGGCCGAAATTGCTATAGAGGTGAGGAATGTCACGAACAGATCACCCAGTGGCGAGAAGAAGCCAATCGGCGGCTGGGGCAGTCAGATCAAATGGGAATCCCAGACGAGCTTCATCCCACCAACCATGAAAAACAACTCCCTCCCGCGACCCTAAATTCTACAACCCTAATCAACCCTAAGCCCAGTGCATTAGGCACAATTCTACAACCCTAAACACCCCTAAGCCCTAAGAAAACCCGAATATAACCCCTGCATAGCCCGTGTCTAACCCCAATATAACCCCAATATAATTCCTAGGTCGCTTGTGAAGCGGTCCGCAACGCGCGCTTCCACGAGCCGACTCTTAGCCCCATGAAGCAGCAACGCCGCATTGAGTCAACATGATTTCAGCATATAGGGATGAGGGCTTCGGAATTAGGATTCAGGGATTAGGGTTTAGGGATTCGGGTTTAGGAATTAGGGTTAAGGTTTTAAGGTTTAGGGTTTCGGGTTCAGGTTCAATGTGGTTTTGGGTTTAGGGGATGGGTTCCGGTTCAATGGGGGGTGTTGGGTGCAGGGATAGGGGAGAATCAAATGTAGGATGGAAGATTTCACCCCTTTTCTTTTATATTGTTCGAGTCTACATGAAATGTTCATTTGCTGTCATGAAATCGGCTGTTCACCATAATATATCTTTTCTTCATAATGATGGTATGTATTGGGCACTCGCTCCACTGGTCCTATGGGTTGATGGACAAACTCCCTCGGGGCTATGAGCATGTACAGCAATCTTAGGGTCATGCAGGATTTTGTTCATGAACCCTAAGTAATCCTTAACCCCAAACCCCTGAACCCTAAACTGTCCAAAATCCAAAAAATAGGCACATCCAGATCTTCCGCCTCACCCGTCCGATTGCTGCAGCACTCTGATGCGGCTGCCGTTACCTGTTGCTGTTTATCTGAAGTTGAAGGTTTCAGGTTCGGGCTGCGCGCCTCAGTCCTGCTTAAGTGAGGGACTTAGTCAGCATACTTTGTGTTCGCGATTTCTGAATTCCTATCTGCTTCGCCGTGACTCGATGGGGTTTCAGCACATAGCTTGGGAACATTTAGGGGGCTTGTTCTTCTGGTCGTGCGGTCCTTGCCGCCTTCTTTCCAACTTATTTCCTTGGATCGAAAAACAGGAACCTGTACCGATTCCAAACACGCTGAAAGTTTATTTTGGCAAGGCATTTCCGACATTCTTGAGCTTCAACCTGCAAATGTGTACGAGAGACCGGAAAGCGCAGGGGCCCTAAACCCCTCTTGTATGCCTAACAGTCCAAAGACATCAGATTACGGTATTTGGTATCTGCAGCCATGATATTTGGGTGTAGGACGTAGAAGCCCTAGTGATATCTAGTGATTACCGATGTTGCCCCCTTTCAATCTTTATGCCAATATAGCATAATGTACCGAAAACGCGATGATACAATGGTTTCAGGGCTGTTGACTTGACGCATGCACCGCCACTCTTACAGTCCTTTGACCTCTATAGGGTATGAGAGAACTAGCCCGAAAGGTCCAAGTACCTACAAGTCATATACTAACCAAAACCATGCTATAATCACTATTACCCAAAGGCCGAGCACCTAACTATTGGGTACTTGGACCCTCTGGAAATAGCCCTAAACCCTAAATAGTAGCTTCCGAGAAAAAATAGTAGCTTCCACTTTCTTTTCCATGATCCCTATGTAATCCCTAAACAACCCCCTTGGGTACCTGGATCCTAGGGCTGCAGGGCTGTCTATCACCACATGGAAGCATTCACTACGACCGCCTCTTCGGGTTGGCGCCGAGGTCGACATGCCGAAAGGCGATGGGGTGTCAGGGAGTACCTGAACCCCAAAAGTATGTAGAATAATGGCCTTATTTATGGCTGTTGTGTTGGGTTTAGGGCTAAATTGTCACATACTTTCAGTGAATACCTGAACCCCAAAAGTATGTAAAATAGTGACTTTATTTATGGCCTTATTTATGGCTATTATTTTGGGTTTAGGGCTATCATTTTACATCCTTTTGGTGTTTAGGTAATCAGGTTGAGATGCGTGCTATAGTATATAGGGTTGAGGCAGGGTTTAGGGTGTAGGTAGCATTTCCTGTCCAGGAGGCGTTTAGGGATCAGGTAGGGTTTTGGCTTCGTAGTCCAGTAGTAGTAGTAGTAGTAGTAGTAGGAGTAGTAGTAGTAGTAGTAGTAAAAGTAGTAGTAGTAGTAGTAGCAGTAGTAGTAGTAGTAGTAGTAGTAGTAGAATCATAATGCTAAGAACTTCTGTACTGTTACTGTACAACACTACTTACCAGTCTCATCACTCGCATGAGAATGTAAATACTATAGGAGTAGTAACAATACTAGCTGTGTTGAATAGAAGTTATCATGTCAAAACTACATCGCCCCGGATGGAGCGTTTCCTTCCAAGCAAGCTCTGAAACCCAAAGCCCTGAGGCCCTGAACACTGAAGTATACAGGGCTTAGGGCTTCTAAACCCTAAAACCCTTAGCCCGAATGCCCAGAATCGTAGACCATAACCAAGCCTTCCAAGCCAAACCTGCCGTTGGAGATCTGGCAAGGGCCTTTGCAAGTTTGCCGCTGAATGATGTAATCAAGTCGGCAGACAGGTAAACCATTCTATTATGGCAGTGAGACAACACACGCCTTGCCATCATCGACGCAGCAACAACGTAGTCGCAACAACGACAAGGTAAGCTTTGCAATTCCAGGTATGATCGTAGTGGTAGCGGTGAGCAGTGGCAGTTGCAAAAGCCGGTAGCCAGTAGTGGTAGCAGATTTGCGTCCTTTGCTCCAGGTCGCCATCAACAGTGAAGAACACCACCGGACGGCGGACGTTGTCAAGTGTAGGCGCCCCGTTGCAGAGCCTTCGACTCCCCTGCCCTATGAATTCACATGGAACGTGAAAAGGGGCCCGGTGCAAATCACTCGGGCTTGTTTGAGAAATTGTAAAATATCAGTTTCCAGTAGCGTGTGTAAGATTTTCCGCACCGGGCGCTCGCAGTGGCTTGAAAACATACTAGGCGGCCATTGGACTAGCACGCTTGAAGTCATTCGATCCAACCCGCACTTTTTACCGTAGCTGGATTCTGTTCCCATAGATACTGTAGGTGGACCCCAATGTAGAAAAAGCTATACTCCCGCATTTGTTGGGGCAGTACTTCTGTTTAGCAAGCTTCCATTTGCTTCTAGCCTGCAGCATCCCACAGCTACGATCTGCTTTTGGAGACTCGCCAAGAGACACAGGTCACTTGATACAATATACGGATTGTTACAGAGGTTGTAATGGGGATCATTTGAAGGATTCTTCTAGGGGTCCACTCCCCAACTACTTCCTCCCTGAAAATAACCACCCCCCAGCCACCCAAAAATGAAAAAACCGATCATGATTAATGGTACCCAAAAATAGACGTATTTATTGCTAGGCGGTGGGGTCGGGCAATTGTGAATAGTAGGGGCGTATTCCCCTAAAACCATAAACCCTAAACTCTAAAAGCGCTAGGAGGTTAAGGTCTTGCAGGGATGGCCATGCTCACTAACACGTTATAGGGCTTAGGGTCTATACATAGTGCTTTTAGTGGCTATTTGGTTTTTAGGGTGTATAGGGTTTTAGGGTATCAGGGTGTATGGAATTTATGGGTTCACAGGGTTTATGGGGGTTAGGGTCTCGGCTTTGCACCCAACCGATGCCGGACGAAGCCGCGGAGAGTTTCTCAAGATCGAGGGTCCCCTTTGATGGTATAACCCTAAACCCTAACCTAAACCCCAAAAGTATGTTAAATAATAGCCCTAAACACCTAGAAACAGCCAAAAAGACTAATTCTACATACTTTAGGGGTCCAGGAAGCCCTTATGGTACAGGATATTCGAGATAAGGGTCCTTGTTTTGAGAAGAATCCGATTGGCTTCGCAGAGCGTAGTGTACAGCCTGCAGGGACATTGCCATGGATATCGCCACAGAGTCAAAAAAGAGGGGCAGCCAATGCCACTGCAGAATATTCAAGATTTTTTCGTTTAGTTTGAGACCCTTGTTGCATTTCCGCCGTAAGCCTGGAAAGTTGATTTCGGATATGGAAGACTCCAGTATAGGCAAAACCCTAAACCTACAAAAACCTAGCTTTGATCCAAGGATGGTAGCCGGGACTTCGGGAAAAATTGCTCCCGATGTAGGCTAGCTTGCGGCGGTTGATACTGAAATGTTGCCCGATCTTAAGTACCTTATACCTTGGGAATTATGGTATTTCTAGTTTACCGGGTCATGCAGGATGTCTAGTGAAAAGTGTTGACAGAAGTGTTGTTACAATGACCCGTGGTCCTACCCCAGAGATTACGGGGCCTTCCAAGGCATTTTGCCCTAGACCCGAAACCCTACAGAGTAGCTTCATTTTTCAATTGTCCCTATATTTGCCCCAAATCCGAAACCCTTATGTAGGGAGACTTGGCGTGTCATTCCTTCGACTTGATGCAGTTTACGCATACTTGCTATCTATCTTTTTCGGAAGCGAGCTCTAGAACAGCTTTGGACACTCACGTTTAACAAACCTAGCCCATCCAAAAAGTCCAATCACAACACTGAAGCCCTAACGTTGAGCAAATGGCCTGCGAAACATCGCAAGACATTCCTCCAAGGCAGTAGATACGATGCTTTACCTGAGAGTCACAAGCACTGTGTCACCAAAATCCTAAGCCAAAACCTCAAGACGCTAGATAATCCTCAAACCCATGAAGCCTCCTAACTGCTAATCCTCAATAGTGCTTAGGGTTCAGGGACCCCATTATGTCCCGAGAGTCCTCCTTATTTCAGAAACCCTAAACCCTAAATCCTAAACCCTCACATGAACTATAGTCTAAACTCCTCGTATCCCCTTAACACCTATAGTAGTCCCCTATATAATCCCCTATATAACCTCCCCTTAAGGAGCTTAGACTATAGCTCACATGGCTCTGAGGCCGACAACCTTGCCAAACTCTGCCACCTTGGCAGACTGCAGTCACGCGTACCAGCAAATACCTCAGGGGTGTTCTGATAATAACTCACAGGGTTTAGGGTTTAGGGAGAGGCTATATGGGATGTATAGGGTTTTAAGGATTGGAGGGTCTATTCTGAAAACATTTCAAAGATCCTATAGGAGATGTATAGGGTCTAGGGATTAAAGGGTCCATAGGGAATCTACAAAAAACGCCGGGGCGCGTCAGGGACCTTGGAAGTTGGAGGGGATTGCAAAGCCAGAGGGTTCAAGTACACAATGATTGGATACGTTTCTGGGGTAGTAGTAGTTTTAGCATGGTTTTAGGATTTTGGGGGCCCTAAAAGAAATGTATGTGTGGTTCGGAGAAACTCTTGCTTTCAATAGCTGAAGCTACTAGGCAACTACTGTCACATATTTTGCGAGGGTGTCGCGGCGCGGCGCCAGAGATGCAGCCGTTCCTCAAACCAGAGGGGCATTTTGCCTCTGAAGCCTAAAGAGTAGTTTCCATGTTCTTTTTCATCACCCCTTTATGACAGCTGTATAACCCCTGTATTCCCTGTAGTTCCCATTTTCCATTATCCCTTTGCAATCCGCTTGCTAGATGGTATAAACTTTGAGCTGGGGTTGATACGTAGCAATTAGTGGAGACCGGCACTGTACTGTCCGCACTGCTGAGAGTTAAGAATGCTGGCAGCGTCCAAAACGATGCATTTACCTCCTACGAGCTGCAGGAGATAAGCTGCGAGCAATGACTGTGCCCGCTGCAATGCAGTTTGAACTAGCGTCTTCGACGGTTGTCAAATGTTTAAAGACCCTTCCAAGCAGGGGAGCGTGCCTTTCTTTCATTGACTGGTGCTGCAGCTGGAGTGGGAGCGTATCCACACATAGTTCCCATGAAATGTTTACCTAAATCCAGTTTCCCTGCTTCCCGTTGGCGGGTACACATAAGTTGATTGAGGTTCTTGGCTTGAACATGTGCACCTAATTTCCGGACAGTGAGTGTTCCTGAGCGCGCTAAGATTTCATGTCAGATTGAAGTTCAAGATCATTGCTTGCAATGGCCTGGTATCATCATCTACAAGTACAAGCATTAGTACTAGAGCAGGAGCAGCAGCAGGAGTAGTAGTAGTCGTCGTCGTCGTCGTCGTCGTAGTAGTAGTAGTAGTAGTTAGAATAACGACGGCGACAACGACGACTTCTACTATGATGCTGCTGCTGCAATCATTATCATCACGTTCATCAGAAACTCATGATGCCAAGCCTTTTGAATAACAAAGGCACTGGAAGTCAAAAACGGGCGAGCAAAACATGGCCAATGGCTGACAGCTAAAGTTCAAGACGATTCCTTTCACATCGGAAGGGTTTCTCACTCCCATCCGGGCCTGCCGCGCAACACTCTAGGAATGACTTTGGTTGTCCCAGAAAATGAACCCATACTTGTGGATGCAATGTAAGATAAGCCTAGAAGCCCAGCTACCCTACTAATTAGCAACTTCCTGGGCTGCAGGCAGTATTGATCTGTTAGGGGACGCAGGAACAATATCGCACTACATTCTCTACTATATGAGCTATAGTCTAAACTGCTAGTATATATGAGCTAGAGTCTAAACTCCTAGCATCCCCCTTAAATTAGCCTTGGGATACTCCCTTGTATACCCCCCTAGATAACCTCCTTTGAGTTTAGATTTAATGCTCATATGGGTAACTGGCCTATAGGGTAGGTTAGTGCTGTGATCAGAGCTGCACGGAGCCTCTCACAGGAAGGGTCTGCATCTTTCACCCCCTTGGGGCCCTGCTGCCTTGCCCAGTTTGGGTGAAAACTCTACATGCTCAAAGTCCTGCATGATCTTTAGGCTTTAGGGTTTTTGGGGTTTTGGGTTTAGGGTCTAGTTTGCCTGATAGAACAGCCGAATTCTCAAGGTATAAGCTGCTTAGGGTCATGCAGGTTGTAGTGTCGACCGCGGGGCTTCGCACATCAAGAAAATCCCCGCTTAGTTAAAGTACTTACATGCGCTCAATGGGGCCAGAAACTGCAGCATATTTGTTTTTGCAAAATTGTTGAGTCGCTTGCTGCGTTGCAGTGGGATATTTAGTACTTTGTGGAAGTATCAAGAGCGGATAGCTGGTTTAGAATGTGAAGCTTTTTATCCCCTCTTGCGCGTCCTATGAGTATTGGCTCACAGCCGCATGACTCTGGTTTAAGATTTCCCGCCTGCTTTTGATATTATGGTGTTTAGGGCTGTGAATGCTCAACTGGAGGAGGTTATAGAAGCTGATATCTGACCCTCCTTGCGCTGTAAGCCCTTATCTTACACACATCAGTCCCACGGACGCAGAATGTAGTAGAAGCTTGAATGAATTCAATCTCTTGATCGTGTTGATATGCCCATAATTCAGCATAGGCCCTGAACTTGAGAAGCTTTCAATCCCGACATCCCAAATCCTGCTCGAATCATTGAGGCACCAACATAATGCAAGGCAATGGCAGCAGGGCTAATCACATGTCGCGCATCAGTCCAACATCTGCGACAACCCCTTACATTGTGGGACATTCAGGATTTGGGAATGAGAGCTACCAGGTCATTTAGGGTTTACAGGAAGAAAAAAGTACACCGAAATTTCATGAAATTTCTAGTTTCGTAGTCATGGGATTCAGGGTTCAGTGTTCAATCAAGGCTTCTAATGGCGTGGTTCTCGGTTCAGACCTGTAACCCGCGCTTTGGGCATATGGGTGTAGGGTTGAGGGCAGGCGGCTGCTTAAATGTAATTTCATAACAGTAGTGCGAGACCAGTGTGAGGCTGGAATAGGCTAACCCTACATGATCCCTACACCCTAAACCCGATATGATCCCTAAACCTTCAACCCTATATGATCCGTAAGCCCTATTAGATGAGAACATTGTTGGTAGGAACATTGGGCCTGGGAGTTGAGCGGGCTTGTTAAGGCATTGGGTTTTATAATCAACGTGTTGATGAGGACAACCTGGACCCCACAAATAGGTAGAATTATAGCCCTTTGGGCTGTGATTAGGGGTTTACGGCTATGATTGTACATACTTTTGGGGTTTAGGAAATGTCAATGGGGTCTGGCCCGATACGCCCTGATAGCCAATGACCCTCCCTCTACGGGCCATGGGTCTCGAGGTCTCGCATTATTTGGTTCCGTATCGATATATGGCCTATAAGTTTCCAGACAACTGCTAAATATGTGGTCGCGCATGCTTCAGGATCTGAGGGTAGCATTTTGAGTACTTGGACCCCATGATATACTATAGTAGTTTCCATGTTCTGTTCCATTATTCCGATTCATAACTTCAATATACTATAGTAAGTTCCATTCTCTTTTCCATTATCCCTGTCAGAAGCAGCCCGAACATGGGTTTAGGGTTTAGGGTTTAGCCCGAATATGCACCTTATCTGGGTTGCTGTTACCTGAACCTCCAACAGTATCTTAATTAATAGCTTTTTGGGCTGTTTTGTAAGGCTTTTGGGCTATTGTTTTACTTACTTCTGGGGTTGCTTTTAAGCAATTTGCAAATAGGTTACCATGATATGGGAATATCGTATATCATAGGGCTGCCTGATTAATTTAAGCTCCTCAACAGAGTCCACATTATTCATGCTTAGTTGGGAAGCGCGGCCAGGTGTCGGAGAAAGGATCTGGGGATTAGATTTGGCGTCTTCCATGGGGATCTAGTCCCCATCCCCAGCAGATATGACGAATCCCCTCCCCCCGACAACGTAGCCCAGCGACAAACAATAATGACGCAATTGTTCCCAAAGATCTCAGTACAGTAGCGACATTTTGGTAATGCTGATTATTGGGGGCGATTAGAGCAAGATTGCGTATCAGGTGATACCATGTTCTCCAGTTAGTTCTAGACGATAGTGGCTCAGTGGCTCGGGGTTGAGAGGTTGTCATCATTACGCCCCAAACCCTACATGGTAGTTTCCCAACATAAGGGGACCCCAATATAGACCCCAATATATGATATTCCTTATTATGGGGAACCCCAAAGAGGGTACCCATAATTTTTGGAAACCCCCACATCCAATTACAATCCTTTGCTGTGGGGTGGTAGCAGACTGCGTGCCATGCTGAGTCTTTTGCCTCGCGCATGTCGTGGCTCGACGAGCCCAACCCAAACCTGAAGAGCCCTTTACTACAGTTATACACCTAGACCCTCCAACTACCCTCAATGTAGGCCTAAGTACCTACCATATAACCCCAAGTAAGGGTACTAGGAATGTCCTGGCAGTTATTATACCAGTATTATTCTTGCTAATATTGAACTTCCTAAAACTGTTATCATTACTCTTTTACTAGGTTGGTATAGGGAGATATAGGGGTGATATAGGGATAACGGACAAAGTAAATGGAAACTACTATATTACTGTATTACTGCTTGAAATGCTAACCCAAAACAAGTAGGCCTCTACCGATGTGACAGGTGAGCTACTGAAGAGGCTTAGACCTGGTCTGCTGGGATCCGTCCCCTTCAGCATCATTGGTGTAACCATGGCTTTGGGCATTGAGATTGGAATTATTTCGCTTGGTACTTACCTACATAATCCTTATAAGATATTATATTCCCAGGAACATAATGCCTACATAATCCCTGCGCAAACCCTTTGTACTATATTCCCATATTCCCTATTAGCCCTAGACCCTAAACAGTAGTTTCCATGTTCTTCTCCATTATGCCTCTATTATACTCCTAGATTCCCAAGTTCCCTCCAAACCCGCAGTACGTCTACCTAAAGCCCCAAAAGTATGTAAAATAATAGCCTTAAACACCTAGAAACAGCCAAAAAGATAATAATTCTACATACTTTAGGGGTCCAGGTAGAAGTAGATTCGCTCGCTGTTGTACCCGTACCGGCGCTGGCTTCGCTGCTGCTGCATCAACTTCTATACTCCCGCCACTACTGCGATTATGCATAAGGTGCCCGGTTTAGGGTTAAGGGTTTAGGGTAGTCCGATGATATTGTAGTTTCCATCTTATTCTCCATTATGCCAATACAACCCCAAAATAACCTTAACATAACCCTGCTAAAATCCATATACCGGTACAGGGTCATCCGATACCCTAAGCCCTCAGGCCCAACCCTTTGCACGAGGACGCCTCGCAAGCAGGAGCCCTATTCTCACAGTGGCCATTTCCACACGGTGGCTTCCCAAATGAGTAGTATTTTATTTGGGGGTACTATGGTACCCAATAGGGTTTAGGGGTTTAGGGTTTAGGGGTTTAGGGTTTAGTATTTTATTTGGGGATATATAGGGGTTATAATGGGATAATGGAAAAGAAAATGGAAGCTACTATTTAGGGTCTAGGGTTTAGGGTTATAGGATATGAGCTATAGTCTAAACTCCTTAAGGGGGGTTCTATAGGGGATTATATAGGGGACTACTATAGGGGTTATTAAGGGGGATACTAGGAGTTTAGACTATAGTTCAAATGCACCTGAGCCCCCACTTTGGAAAAACTACCAATTTAGGTTGTTGTCAAAATTATGATCCTTTTTTGGGTACCCTAAATATTAGGTGCCGTATTATAATGGGGATCCAAAAAAAGATAATTTGACAACTACCCATATCATTCCCTGGCAATCCTGGTATTCTTATCTCAGCAAGCAGGCCCCAACAGCAACCTTCTCCGTCTACGTAGCCCACCAACAAGCTGCCCAGGTTTTCCACAGCTAGTAGTTTCCATTTTCTTTTCCATTATCCGGATATATATATAGTCCCCATATATGTATATGTATATATATATATATACCCTAGTATAATGTAGCAGTTGCCATTCTATTTTCCAATATCCCCAATACAATGTTCAGTGTATATGCTTCATGCAGCCCGTGTTTTGCTGGCTGCTAGCAGGGAATAGGGGATGGATACAGTGGTTACATTGGGATAGTGGAAAAGAAAACGGCAAATGGAAAAGAAAATGGAAACTACTATTGCTATAGTAGCGGTTATCTAGTCCCCAATAACATAGACTTGTCCACTTCCTTTTCCTTTCCAGCCTGATGACAATCTCGTGATATGGACCGGGAGCCCAGGATTACATACGTCTACACTTATTGAGTGCATGTCGGGATGATATTCGGGTTGCCAAAAGAGGGCCGGTGTCTATATCGGTTCCATTCTTGCGGACCAGAAGTAGCCTAGAGTCCTCATCAGATTAACTCCTACTCCATCAATCATGAACCCTGCAACCTTGTAACCTCTGTGCTAGATTGGGAAGCGCCCGCTGTACATAAGAATCGGTCAGACCGATGGTCAAGGCCCCAAGAGGGGGGAGAACAGCGTATCGCACAAAGGAAAAAAGAGGCACAATACTTTTGTATCATATAACCTTATAGGGCTCCCAGTTACCTAAATGGTAGGTTACTGGGCTATGTAGCTACGGGGTATATGGAACCCAGCTCCCATTAGTTGGGTAACTGGGAGCCCTAGGGTAAGTTTAGATTATGTGATCTTATATTCAGTATATCTTAGGAGGACCCCCCACCCTGTAATAGTGGTATAATAGGAATATAAGAGGACCCTAGTATATTCCATATTATCCCTTATAGCCACTATTACAGGGTGGAGGGTCCACCTAAACTATATCTCATTGTGAAACCAGGCCTTGGAGACATCCTACTCCTCTCAGCTTGCCTGGCAAGCTGCAGTTTACCCAAGGGCTCGTATGTAGTTCCTCGGGGTTTGGGTTTAGGATTTACAGGGTTTAGGGGGTTGTGTTTTTGGTGAGGGATTTTAAGATATCACCTAAAAAGGAGCTACATTGGAGGGTCTGGGTATTTAGGCTCGACAGCTCCAATGCTTCGAATTCAATTTTTGCTGGAGCAGGATGTGGCGAAGTCAGCGGCAATCCGATTCTATATGTCTTGGTTCAGGTTTTTTGCTTAAAAAACTGTTGATCAGAAACATGCACAGCGACGGGTCTGCAAAAGTTTTGCGACAGTCGATTTCCTCGCGTAAATCGACTGTAAACGGTCATTTTGGGATGAAGAAGGAACATAGACCTCGGCCCGCGTATAGTACCCTGATGGGGATGCACAGGGTGACCTACAAGTGCTCGTGCCTTCTCCGCCCCTCCTCGTGTTTTTTGCTGCTGGCTCACTTTTGGCAATGAGATGCAATGAGCGCAGTGAGCGCTTTTGACATATCGTTCAGCGTGTGAGACTCACAAGAAAGACATGACGGCGGAGGACGCTTGACATCTGCAGCAGCCAAGCGATCCGGCCTCCAAGTTGCGACCGCGTGCGAACATGTTTCTTCGCGTTTATCGTACGCAGCGGACAGCGCACCAATTTTGGGCATCTTCTACGATGGTTAGAAGTGTTCCGGCCATCTAGGTTAAACAACGCACACGCGCTGCTAAACGCAACACGTGCCATACATGAAGAAATACACGTTGCCCTGCCGTATTTCATCTGTGGCGCCAATTTGCAGTTTGCACCCGCCGCCCCTTGCGCACGCCGCGCTGCAGCTTGCGCAGGTTTCTGCTGCTGCTGCTGCTGTGGGAGGCCCTGACACGATATCACCCGGTCGGGCCCCGTTCCATTCCCTGACGTTCGTTGTTTTCGCGCGAGTGTTGTTTTTACATGGAACTATATTCTTTTTTCAACCTGGAGTCCGCATCCGCTCCACGTCCGCGCGGGGACAAGTACAAACATCAAATCCGCAATTACGGTGCAGGTTGACAAATTGCACTACCCAATCGCTTCCAGGCCGCGACACGCAAGGTACTCCACAGATAATCGACCACACGTACAGAGACCGTGACACGCAATGGCCCGGCGAGACCGCGCTTTTGAGCGGCGATGCGTGGTTTCGGCATGTTTTTGGTTGCGCTTCGTCGTCACTGAGCTTGACCTGCGGGCCGGCGTTTGGCATCTCGGTGGGCAGTACCACTTGTAGCATCGTCGCATTGGTTTGCTTCCCCCAGCTGTTCCCACTGCGTCATTTATGATAGCCGGGGGCTGAGCCGGGAAATCGCCAGGTAACGGAACCATCGTGAAGCGGCCAAGCGGCCATTGTTCTGTGGAGGAAAGCGGTTTGATTCTGTGAGTTGAGCCCCCCCTCAGCTGTGTTGGGCAGCTTGTGAACTTCCGATGCAGTCCTTCCGCTGGCCTGCCACTACGGGCAGAGCGTTGAGCGTTGGATCTGCCCACTTGACACACGGAGCATGCCAATCACCGGCAAAAATCGGAATGCGGATCACCCAGAAAAGGGGCGATCATTGATGACGAATTTGTAAGCAGCATTGAAAACTGCCATGCAAGGAAATTGCAATTTTTTGCCGTGTGTTGCGTTACGACGTGCGAGTGCGTGAAGCAGGGCACTCGAAGTTTCATGCTACATCTGCTGGCGCTCCCGGCCCAGCATCTTAAACCGCGTCCTAACCAACGTCACGTTGAGCTAGCAAAGCAGCTTTCGATGCCACCTTGCGTAGTTGTGAGAAGCTTGGCGGGAACCCAGACATCGATCCTACTTTAGGAAGTTGTGTGGGAATGTCTGGGGGTCGGGGACAGACAAAATTGGCCATCTTCGGCTTTGGCGGGAAGCTATAGAAATGCCCGGTGTGTTTGACTTTAATGGCACATGTTGTTTGACCACTTGAGGCATCGGAAAGCTCAGCCATGTCACAATTAACGACAAAATGTGGTTCCCACCGACTCAGGCAAACGTTGTTTTGCCATGGAATCGTTTTGCCAGCCTCACTGATAGAGGAGATGCCGGCATACGCTGGCCTGTTTTCTGCTGAGCGTCCTGTTCCGCACGTCAATTCACAAGGAACACTCGACGCGGCCGCTAAATGGGCCGCCTGTTGGAGGTTCAGTTTTGCAACCGACCCCAACAAATTGCCAGAAACCAACATCCGAAGCCAATTCAAGCCATCGCTTCCAGCGTTGATCCGTGCAATTTTCTCAAAACTCGCCACGGCAGTGATGGCCGTGCATTTACTAAGCGTCGAATTTTTGTTTCCAACCAAGCTTGTGGCCTGATCCTCCTGTTTTGGACTGAGCACCAGGTCCAGGGGCGCTGATAATTGGTGAAGCGTTGCCTACCCATACTTTATTGCAAAGCGTGAATGATTATCGTCGCAGTCTTGAAATTGGCAATGCGAGCATGGAAGTTAGGAATCCATGACATGAGGTTCCATTAATGTGGCACCCTTTTTAATGATAGGCCCCCCCCCCTGAGCAACTACCGTTCCTCTTTAACACGGCGGCCTCCCCTAAATTTGCCGCGCAATTAA